>OVAN01014889.1:0-11705 GCA_900406275.1 Anastatica hierochuntica
TTAATTATTCGGTTTTCTTGGTTTAAATTAAGTGGGTTTTAAATTAGATTAAGATTTGGGTTTTAAGGGATCTTGGTTCAATCTTCTGCGAAAATTAGTAAACCAATTGGTCTATAATTTTCGCAAGAGTTCATTAGAATAGGGTTAGGATTAGGTTAAATACTCGTTCTTTGGCAGAGTTTTGATTATTCGATCCTTTTAGCAGACAATTGAGTTTTTCCTTTTCTTCTCAGTGGTTGAGAAAACCTTTATTCATCTGTGAGCAAATTCAAAAACTTTAGAGTTTATTCTTTATAGTTCTTTCTTAAGATCTAAAAGGGAGTTCAATCACCCGATTTAAGAAACTTCTATCCATCGATTTCTATTCTGAAAATCACCCTCTCATCTCTCCATCAATTCTCGAAAAAAACCAAAAAAAACAAAGAAAAAGAAAGCTTGATCTCTTGTTCCAGCAATCAAAAGGGACTAAAAACCTCCCAAAGCTATCAAAAGTGCATCACTCCATGAATCCATCCCAAAGTTGTTCCTACAAAGGCAAAGAAATGACATGCAAATGCAATATAATCCTAAACTAGAGTCTAGACTCCAACTCATGGATTCTAAGACTTATGTGCAATATAAACAAACTAAGTGTGGATGAAACTAAGCAAAAATGCACCAAAATATGTAAGAAATATATACACATCAACAACCCCGGACTTGTCCTTTGCTTGTCCTCAAGCAAACAACAAAGACCAAACCCGGAAATGAGGTTTGCAAGTGAGAGCTCAAAACCAAGATAAGAGTGTAATGCCTTATGCCCAATGTCCTCAAAACAAGTAAAATGGTGCAAAGATCATCCAAGAGTGTATGTACTTCTCCATGGTCATCACAAAACCAAATCTTAGAATCTAAGCTAAGCATGCATAAACTATCTCATTGCCTATTCCTTTTTACATTCAATTAAGCTTAGGCGTGAGTTCCTTACCTATGGGCAATGCATCTCATCCATCCGGTTTGGAGGTCAAAGAAAGTGTTTATGTAAAGAAGTGTGAAAAGAAGAGGGTTCACTCGATATATAATGGTTTCTCTCAATCAAAATTATTGCAACACAATAGGCAAAAGCTAGGTGGTAGCCAAACAAATCACGCAAAAAAGCGTTTACTTCCTCTAATTTTTCTAACTTTATAACTTCCTAAGGATCTAGACGCTTACTTGATATACTTCTTATCCTAAAACTAGAAACCATAAACTTTTATTTCTTGCACACACTCATTCTTTTTCTTTTTGTAGACAACTAGAGATTCCTAAAATTTTAAACTTCTTAGCTACTAACCTTTTTTGATTTTAAGAGCCACTATCTAATCACTAGGATTCTTTTTTTCTTATTTTTTTCTTTTCAAGGGTGGACTCTCTATGCTTTTTATTATCTAAGGTTAAAGCTTAAACTTAGTACTTATCTCTAGTGCCTTTTTTCTTTTACTTCTCTTTTCTATCTTTTTTGATTTCCTTCTTTCTTTTTCTTTTTCTTAGTCAAACAACCTAGGATCATACATGCATTTAGGAACATCCACTTGACTCTATACACACTAACCATTCCCAAGACTTAGACAAACCCAAAACCACAAAGATTTTCCCCTCCTATGACTCTAGTTAGCCTTAAAGTGAGGCTAACTCTAACGAAGTATCCTCTTTGTCGTTCAACTTCAATTCACTCGGGATTTTCCCCGTGTGTGCACTTTCCAAAAGAGGCCTCACATATTGAATTATTAGGGGGTTTTGAAGTAAACGTTTAAGGGTTTTCAAGAGTTGGTCCCTCACTAAAGATGACAGTAGCCACTTGAGCTAAGAAGTGGTGGTAAAAATGGTTAAGACATAGCTCAAATGTTAGTGTTTTCCCATGGTCAAGTATAGCAAAACCCATAAGCAAGATATAAACATTCATTAAAGGCCATCTTAGATAGGGATTAACTCAAAACATATCTTACTTCCACCTTCCCAATGACCTTTAAGTGGTTAATTCAAATCACGAATATTCCTAAGACAAGAAGTGGTGTATGCAATATCTTACTTCTAGTGATGGCATTTGTCATTAAAAAAAAAAAACTCAACTATCTATGAGGTAATTCTATCATTGTCCCTATGCAAAATGCAATCCTATATGCTCTTAATAAACTAAGAATTTACAAAAGGATGCAGCCTATATGCAAACTTTTGAAATCAAAATGAAAATCTTTTTGGTTTTTTCGAAATTTTAAAAATTTTTGGTTTTTTCACAAATCATAAGTATATACAATGCATGACTCAATATGTGATTAGAAAAAAAAATCAAAACTCTAAACAAAATTAGTACTAAGCCTATCCCCCGGACATAAATTTCACCGTCGCGGTGAATTCTAAACCGTGATAGTGACCTTTAAAGACACACACCAAAATGGAAATATGCAACGGTATTTACAAAGGGTTGTAGGCGTACCTTGTGATAACTCATATGTATGAGTGCCTAGTGGAATAGATGGATGACTCGGGGTCTTCGTAATGGTAGAATTCCCACCGCGGTTGTGATGATTGGTTGATTGGATCTTTCCTGTGTCTTCTCAATGATGGTCCTTGGAATGAACTCCTTGGTGGTTGCATCATTTGCTCTTGCAGTTCAAGGATCGTCAAGGGTGGTTAAGCCACTGAGTGCCTTTGCATCTCTAACACATGCTTCTTCCTCTTATCTTCGTCTTCTTCACTATTTATGGAGGAGGCGTATCGCGATATCATGCTTGTGTTCTTCTTGATTTCAAGTGTGTTGCATTTGACTTGAGTCTCCAAGGGGTGCTTTTGAGGTGACCTAAGGTTTGGTGGTTCACATGGATGGTTAACAAATTCATGTCCAAAACTTTCTTCATATCCTTCTCTTCCAGAATCTTCTTGTTCGTCGTCTAGTTGGATGATTGTATGTAAGTGGAGTTCCATTCTTTTTGTTGCAAGGTTTGGAGGGAGGCTGAAGGCTATTGAAGGAGTCACATTAGTGCTAGTCCATGGCTCCAAGGGAATATTTCCCATGTGCCACTTCCGATGCACGTTCATGAATCTATAAAGGACCTCTCCATGAGGGCCAAAGCGGAAAATGAACCTTCGGTCCAACAAATATTGTACGTCAAGGTTCCTTCCTTCTATGCGGTTTTCATCATTGACCTCTTCATCATCACGAGCTTCTTTAGCAACTGAATGTCTTTCATGTGTTCCAGAAGGATGGCGACAAAGATCATCCCCGTGTTTGTATCTTCTCCCAAGGGGTCAAACCATCTTCCACCGTGCTCCTATATATTCTTCTTCAACCCGTGGAACAAGAAGTGCATACCATTGTTCCTCACAAAATGGTGGTTCCCATTCACAAAGAAAGAATTTGGCAAGAATTCCAACGTGTAACGTATGGTTGGATTGCGAATCTTTGTTATTGTAGTTTTATCTTAAACATAATCTCCAAATTTTATTGTTCTCCAAAGCTTGCTTACATCCAAACCTTCCCGAAATCCAATCTTTCTTCTCTTTCTTTTGAACCCATCAACTCGACACAAGTCTTTTGTCGAGATGATGTATTCTTCATTCTTGATCCGAAAGGTTACATATCCAAGACTAGTTTCAAAGTCGTTCCCATTGTGAAAGTCATCATGGCTAGGAATTGAAGAGTAGGTTGGACATAGGTGAGGTAGTGAATCTACAACAATCTCCAAAGGTCCATGTACCCTAGCAAGTACTTCACTTGGTGGTCGATCCCCATATTATACATCATCTTTTCATCCAACCACATTGTTCCTTTCACTTTCGAGTTTCGTTGAAGATGGAAGTATTGTTGCTTTTCATTTTCCGACTATGTGGGGTAAGATAGTCTCATAGCTTGTGGCGGTGGCGCCATTTGTTTGGATTCTACAATCAAAAATGTAGCAAAAGATTTTCAAGAATTAAATATCACAATGAGAAAGTAAAGGGGTTTAGCTTTTAATTGGGATTATCAACTAAGCACAAACATTTCCATGATCCATTTCTTAGCAACAACCCCAAGCTAACTCATTGACCCAAATGCATTATGCTTAGTTAGAACCAAAATGACATCATACTATGTAATGAAATTTTCGGCCATTAAGGTCAAAACATGCACTTGACTTTTCACTTCTCAAATTAATGGTTTTTGCTCAAATGATTTCAAGACTACCAAGTTCAAAATCCAAATGATACCTTTTAAAGAGAAAATCTAAACTTAGACATGTTGAGCACTTAATATAATATGCCCAAATTCATATCTCATGGATTACACTCAAGGTAGTAAGTACAAACATGTTCAACAAACCAAGGATTCAAACAATCACCTCAAGTTAAGCTATGAAAGAACCAAAAATCAACTTTCTATTTATAGGAACATAGAAATTGACACTTTTAGGTGTCTTAAACACCCCAATAATTTTTCCAAATAAAGAAAGTGATGTAAGGTTCTAACCATATCTAACACCCATAGCCATTATGGACCTACAAGCTCAAGTTTTCCCATAATTGAAAATTCAAGTACTATTTATTTCAATAACACAACTTTAGATTCATGCATTTCTAAGTGTTTCTATGAAAATGTAGCTAATGAAACCTATTTAACCAAGCTTTTCCTACTCTAGGATCCCATTAAACATCATTATCTCCTTACTCACTCAAAAATTGAAAATTTCAAAGAGAATAAAGGAGGTTTTAGAGATTTTCATACCTTGTTCTTGATGTTTTGAATAGAATGGTATGTAGAGAGAACCTTGAATGAAATTAGAAATGTCGAAACCAAAGTTTTTCAACACATATCTCTCTTGAAAATACAAAGCTACTTCCTTGCTTTCTTGGGTTGAAAATGGCGACAATAATAGGAAAAAGAGAGAGAAAAGTGTTTTCTTAAAATTGTGGATGAGAGGAAATAATACAAAACTTATTTAAAAAGGTTTTCCCCAAGTTTCTAAAAGTTCAAGTTTCATGGCGACATTTTCAAAGTGGTCCAAAATTGAATTTTCTTTTAAATTGTTGGGAAAGCTTATCTCTTGAACTTGCATAATCTTGTACCAAAGGTTTTTAAATGGATCAAAAGGAGTTAAGTTTTTTAAATTAAACTTTTGAAAAATCACTCTTAAAAATCTTTTAAAATGGTGAAATGCAAGTGTAATGCCTGAGTTTAAGAGAACCTACCTTAGCCAAAGGAATGTTCTTAAGTACTAAGTCATGATGATTTGTTGGAAATGTCCATCCATACTCCATGTTGGCTTTGATCCTTGTTTCGATTAATTCTCCCTTGGCACCTAAGCTTTAGCAAAAGGATATCTTAGGAACAAGGTTATCCCAAGACATATCATCATTATTGAATTGAAAAGCTTGAAAATTAAATACTTAAAACGAAATATTTACAAAGGATATGCATGAGATTGCCTCCCAAGTGTGTCTGTTTAAGATCTTTAGCTTGACCGTTCTTCTTTCCTTTTAGTTGATGAAGTGGAGGACCATCCTCTGAAAGTCGGGTCCTCTTGGTGCCTTCTTTATCGCATAACCCCTTATCTTGACGAAGTTCGCAACTCATTTTCGCTTGTAGACATTCGGGTTGTAGCCACTTTTGAAACTTAAGGATCCAAGTTCCTTCATGTCTTCTTCTCTAGCTACCTTGTCACCATGAATTCAAGGCATTTCCTTTGCCTTACCTCGGTTTCTTTGTTCTTCTCTACCTTTGATTGATCTAATGTTTTCTATTCTTTTTTGCTGCGTGTTTTACATGTTCAATATAGAGTAGTTTGTTAGTTAGACAGTAGGTAATCATGAGGTCATGATCATGTATGCTTAGGGATTCAAATCTATTAAGGTTTATCATTAACGTTATCACCTTTGCTCGTATTCATTTCTATTTACTCTCTAAGGCCATTTTCTCAGTAGATCTAAAGTAGTTTGCATTCCAAAAGAGTGTATTACTACTGCAACTATCATTTGGTGAGCAATTCTATTTACGCAACGAGAGTGGATCAATCTAGAGCTACAACCATCATGATAATCAACAACACCAATGTCAAAGAGAAGAGGAGTTGTGCCTTCAAAGAAATCAATCATAGTTTCATTCGAAGGAAGATATATGTCAAAACCAACAAGAGTATGGTAGATTACTATTGGATGTATGCAAACGCAAAAAAATCCTACATCTAGACTCAACTCCTTACTATATGAATTCAAGAGATTAAATGAATTATTTACTACCTAAATGTAACCAAAATCATGACAAAAAGAACCTAAAGATGCATGAAAATATATACACATCAGTTATTCATTGGGTGCATGGCCTAATCACTCTCGCCAATGTATAGTGTTAGTACCAATCGATTTTGCTCTTGGCACGAGTCTATAGTCTTTGCGCTTGATGGTCAGTGGTCCACGTGTTCCATTAGCTTGGCTTTAACGCAATTTATTTGAGATGCATGACATTGAGCCTTGGTTAGTAGCTGGTCCAATTTTGAAAGCTTTAGTAGGTACATGACCTTGGTTCTTGATTAGGGGCTGACCAATGTTCCCAAAAGCTTCGTTTTTGCTCGATGGACCAAGGCTCTGTACTATATTCTCCTCAAAAACATAGTCATAAGCTTCATAATGGCTATGAGTACATTTACGTGCATGATTTCTAGATTTCCCTTAGTTAGTGAAACGAAGGGTCTCATAGCTAAACAAGTTCCTAGCTTGCGGTGCATTGCCTGATGAGTAACGGGCTCGTGGACGCTAGACTATTAGTCACAGAATTGATAATGATGGCCTTTGGGTACATGGCCTAAGGAGTCATGGACATGTTGGACCTCGACCATGGGTCATGGACACGAAGATGATGGCCTTTGGGCGCATGGCTTAATGAGTCACGAACTCATGGGCATTGGACCATCACTTTCTTCTTTGTTCTTCATGATATCATCACTTTGTTCCAAGAACTTTTGATCTGAGGATTTAGCTTGATTGGAGGTATTTAAATTCCTTCTCCAATGAAGAATGAATGTTTGAAATGGTCCAGGAGATGGCTTTGACGATTTAAATCCACTTTCTTACCAAAATTGAAAAACTAATTTTGAGGCATTTTGCTCCTGACACCGGTCGACTGCAATATTGTGGTACACTCATATATTTTGACAGTCGTCACCTAGTCACAACAACTTTCATGTTTGTTCTTAAGTCCAAGTTTTTTTGTATTTTGCTTGATTATCTAAAATCTTGCAAAAATAAAAACTAACTATTAGACATCTTAATAAGTCCTAAAAATTAAAAATAAAAATTAAAATTGTTTGGGTTGCCTCCCTAAAGTGCATATTTTTAGTCTTTAGCTCGACTCCTTTCACTTTTTAGGCATGATGGGTGATAGCTCAAGTTTTCGCCCGAGATAACACAGCAAGTGCATAGATGTACGTTGTAGTGGTTCAAAGAATATAGAATCAAACAACGAGCTAAAGCTAAACAGAAGTTTTGTGGATGATGCAAATATCGAAATCTAAAGAACATATAAAGTAGGCAGCAACGAAAGGCTTGTAAATCAATCAAAGAAGTGTTGGGCATCGGGTACTCTCAAGGAAACGATTCATTGTTGATTCAAATTTTAGACTAGGGAACGAGTTATAAATCCTCTTGAACTCAGAATTTAATGTAAAACTGATCTAATTCCGTAGTATCAGCACCCAATGCATTAGAAATTTCGAGACTAACTTTCGTTGACCCTCGATTTCTAATCATGCATTACTAACAGGTTTGATATGTTCACAATTCACTTAAACATCAACTTTCATTGGCTTAAGAAGAATTGCTCATCTAAGATTCTTTCAGGCATTTAAACAAACACTCTCCAGGCGTTAAATTACCTAAGTTCAGAAACTAAGTGATCAGTTAAATTTTATGCATTACGATCAATCATAGATGAAGATCAATTAGATTAAATCCCTAATCATGCGATTCTACATCAACATCTCATGAATATCTATGTGAGAATCCCTAATCCCAACGAACAGACTACTCACTCATGGTAATTGCAAAAACACAGATCAAATTCAAGAGAGACATTATTGTATTAAGCAAAAACAAGAGTAAAATGGTTCCAAAAACTTCTCGAATCGAAGTACTCAGATGCTTCTTCTCCCTAGGTTACAAATCTCTCTATTGCTCTCAAAAACTCAGAAAAAGTGCATAATGAAAGGTAAAACACGAGCTTAGGTCTTTTGATAGTGATTCGACTCGAAATAAGTTAGGTCTGGTTCTTCGTAAAATCGGTCCGCAATTCGGGACAGTGATCGATCGATCCATAGACATGGATCGGTCGATCCTTGCCCAATTTTCTGGGTATTTTCCAGTTTTTCACGACCACTTCTTTAGATGTTTGAAATCCATCCAAAATGCATTCTTTCCGCACATTCAAGCTCGATTCTTGTAAAAATAACAAAAAACACAAATCCGCGCCAAAACAATCCGAATACACACTAAAAACCATAGATCTCGTGTAAAAACTGTAGTAAAAACCACTAAAATACTAACACATCTAATCCCCCAGACTTGATTCTTTTCTTGTCCTCAAGTAAAGGAAACGAAGACAAAGCCTGCGGGAAAAGTAACTCAAAAACCGAATGGACTGCTTGCTTTCAGAAAACCTTACTCTGTGCTACTTTCGCTAACCATAAAGACTTAGAACTGTTAGAACATTCTCCCCAATAATTGCTGTATAACCTCCCAAGCCCATCAATACTCTAAAATCTAGACCTGCAAACTCAGCTTCCATGTTAATAACTCTCTACATTCAATTAAGAAGGGCGTGAAACTTTTCACCAAATAATTCATAATCAGGGAATCAGGCTAGGTATTCAAGGCTTTTTAGTGGTGAGACTTAGAGTGTTTCGGGTATCAATAACTGCGTCAAACTGCAAGACATTATGCAAAATCGCAGGAGAGAAAGAGTATATTGATATTCATGTCCCCTAACTACCCAAGTACAAACCACCGATAAAAAATAAACAAAATATGTGCATTCTTCAGGGTGAATCCAATCAATATAAAGGTATGCAAATGCTAATTTCTAAACTAGATATATAGAATTTAAAATTAATTTTCGTTTTTTTTTCATGAACGAAAATCTTGTTCGAATTAGCATATCAATGACATTCTTAAACTTTGAAACACCCATACAACATGAAGAAATACAACATAATCATCTAAACCACCTAAACACCCAACACCGAGAAAACAGACAGTCAGGACCGTTTCTAAACCCGCTAAAATGTAAAATCCTACATAAGCAATTAGAAGGATCATGTCTACCCTATTCTCTCCATTGTTTTTACACTTGTGCACATAAGATGAAAAAGAAATGCATGGTGAATCAAGGAGATAAGGTAAGGGTGTGGTGCCAGACTAAAGATGAGTCTGGTCACTCAAGATTACCGAAAAGAATGGTAGAAAAATAAGGATGTAATCCTGAATGATGGGGTTTAATTCCTGATTTTAAGTTCCTGGATCAAAGCATTTAAAGTTCATTAGTACGCAAATTAAGGTAAAGTTAAAAATATTTCAGACAAAAGTCTGAGTTCCAGAGATTTCTGGTAGGGAGTTTGGTCATGAGTTATTCTGGATTGCCTGTGCTGAAAATCCAAATGAAATGGTTAGTGAGAATATAAATGAAGTGTAATGCGCGTAAATAATAGTCTGAAATCATCATGAAACATAAAAAATCCATAAACTAACTCAATAAAAACATCAAAATGACTCCAACAACACCAAAAGAAAAAGAAAAAAGGAAAACAAAAGTAACCTCCCACAAACTTATCTCACACCGTCCCGGTGTGAAACAAATCCAAGGAAGGGGTAAGTATTAAAAAAATCAAAACGAAAAGGAAAGGGAATAAGCAAACTTACCTAAAAACGTGTGATGTAGTCGCGTAATTAAGACAGGGATCGATCGATCCATGGACAGAGATCGACCGATCAATGTCTGTCTATCTACTGATCTTTTTCCTACAATACAAAGGCTAAAAACACGAAAAACATAAAAAGCACCAAAGACCAAAACACAAAAGTCAAAAACACTACAAAACTAACTAAAAAGGAAAAAAAACTACTTATTGGGTTGCCTCCCACTCAGCAGTTCTTTAAAGTCACGACCCTGACTGTAGTGGCGATGGATCAGTATGGAAGGGCCTTGAAACTTGCCCCCAAGCAAGCTCCACCAGCGAAAATTTTAAGATCAAGGATGCTGCTCATAGCCTTCTTCATAGCAGCTGTTCCTTTCTCTTTAAACTTTGGTGTAAGGATGGCCCTGACCTTGGAGAAAGGTCTGAATCTGCCTTTACGCTTCACTTTATACTCAATAGCACCTCCATCGCATCCTAGAGGGATCAAAGTCAACTCTGAACTCTCTTTAGTATTGTGCTCTTTCTGCTTCACCGTCTTTTTGGTATTGAGTTTTCTCACTGTAGAATTAATGTCTCCATCCAGGACTTCTTTGACGTCATTCTTTCAGCTATCTCCAATGTGTCTGTACTCAATAGACCATCCTCTTTGTCAATCCGTGACAAGGATATATAAAAAGATTCCTCCACAGCCTCCTCAATCACCTCAGTCAATGTGTCAACCCAAAATGTTTGCCCATCTATGGTAGGCTTCTTGGTTGACTTATCGAGATTGAAACGCATATCTAGCTTACCAAATTACAGATCAATCTGACCATTATGAACATCAATCATCGCTCTAGCAGTAGATAAGAATGGTCTATCCAAGATGATACGATCCATGGGTTCTTCATCAAGTTCCAAGACTATGAAATCAGTGTAAACATAGCCTTTCCCAACACCAACAGGAATGTTACCGAGAATACCTATGGGCTTCCAAATTGATCTATATACAAGTATCAAAGACATCTTCATGGGGTTATAGTTTACCATGTTCAGCCTCTGTGAGACAGACAATGGCATCAAGCTAACTCTAAAGCCCAAATCACACAGATATCTCTCAAAGGTAAGTGATCCAATCCTTCAAGGCAAACAAAAGGATATGGATCTTCGCGTTTCTCTGGTGTGATATGGCATCAAGCTAACTCTAAAGCCCAAATCACACAGATATCTCTCAAAGGTAAGTGATCCAATCCTTCAAGGCAAACAAAAGGATATGGATCTTCGCGTTTCTCTGGTGTGATATTATGAAGAACTTTGCTACACTCCGCAGTAAGAACCGAGACACCTTGTTCTAGGGTCATGCGATCTGAGAGAATCTCTTTCATGTACCTATTAAGAGAAGGTACCATCTTGACTACTTCAACGAAAGGCAATCGCACATGTAGTTCACCAACTAGACGTAAGTTTCTCATACTCGCGTTCCTTAATCTTTTGACGAGGTCTGGAAGGATACGGAGGCTTGGATATGTAAGGCAGGGGTGGTACATACTCATCCTCAATCTCATGTGCCTTCGTTTCATCGAGAAAATCTGATACCTTCCCGTCAGGAAAGGGATCGATCGATACTGGGACAGGGATATGAGTTCAGTCATATATGTTTCTCAATGTTATTTATTAAGTTTTCATAATTTCTGTTTTTATATGTTATCCGAATTGTCAGTTTGACCCATTTCGGTCTCCCTAACGTGTACAGAGTGAAGATTTAGGGTTTAGGGGATGGAGTTTGAGGCTTATTAGACACATTTCTGACTTTTTACCAATCTTGTGTAA
>OVAN01014890.1:0-11705 GCA_900406275.1 Anastatica hierochuntica
TTCTGTATTCGTTCACGTTAACCTATTCTTACGAATCTTATTACTTTACCCTCGTTAAATACATATCGCTTCGCAATCGGTTTTGTATTGATTCACTTTCATTATCAACTTGTTTCGTTTCGTAATCTGTTCATCTCTTAGTTTCGTAATTCGAATCTCGTTAACCTGAATNTAATCTGTTCATCTCTTAGTTTCGTAATTCGAATCTCGTTAACCTGAATCTCGCATATTGTTCGTTCATACATTTTACTCACGCTTTTTGTTTGATCTAATCTCGCAGCTCAATTTCGTAACCTTAACCTAATTTCTCGTGTTCATCATCTGATCTTATCGCTTTTTGGGCACATAGAATTCGTGAACCACGTAAAAATTGACAGTGAGAATTTCGGTTCCCACACTAACCAAAAAAATTTGTTTGCCAACTATAGTTCGTCAACCAGCAGGAAAACCCAAGAAGTCTAGGCAGAAGTCGATTTTAGAAAAAGTTGTCGACAAAAACGACCATGGAAGCAACACACATGCTCGATTTGTTATCAAGCAGGCCATAATTGTAAAACTTGTCCACTTAGATGAGGTACATGAGAATGCTTTGTTCTAACAGAACCTAAAAAGGTATTACAGTTTCTCTTGCGGTATTCGGATTCAAGTAATTTTTAATCGGATTTGCTTATGTAATTCTAAGATAAAAACACTTTGGAGACTTTGCGGTTTTTAGTCAACACAAGTCATATGAACATTAAACTTTAGTGAACCACTAGCATCACATAGCACTAAAAGAATAATTAACAAACATTTTAACATTAAAACGTACTACTAAACAAATTTAGTTTGTTACACATTTTGTTGTTTAGTGTAAAGAACACAACAAGCCATCGAAAAAATAAAACAACAAACTAACTAAAATAAAGACATAATCCAACTAACAAAAGAGAGTTAATTCAATTAAAATCCATCTAAAAGTCTAACACCTGCAAATTAAAATCTAGCAGAAGCGTATCTTCTAAGGCATTCAACACTTGTTTTATCTTTAGCATCCTTTCCTTCTCCATATGTTTATACCAACGGTCCAATGAAATTGATCAATCACTTAGCTCTGGGACAACTATTTGCTCCTTATCTTTCTGCTCTTTCTTCTTGTTGTTCACTTTCTTCACTTCCTTTTCTTTCTTTTCTTCCTTCTCTTTCTTCACTTTTTTTTACATTCTCAACAACTTTTTCCTTCTTCACCTTCTTCAAAGGTACAAAAGGTTTCCCTTCATCTCCTACAACTTTATCTTTCTTTTTTTTTTCCTTCCCTTCCCTCTCTTTTATCACATTTTTTACATTCTCAACAAAACTTTTTTCCTTCTTCTCTGCATTCTTCTCTTTCTTCACTACACATAGAATTGGCATACCATCAACTGATGTTTCTTTTTGTTGAACCTGCAAGACTGTTGGAGAAAAAAATCAGACATTCATTATAAGTTACGATGACGACTCTTAAAAGCATACTAAAAACATACCACTGAATTACTACTACCATTGTAGTCATCTTCAACATGGTTCTGAGTTTTCTTTGATGTGTTGGATCTACCATTATCTTTTAGTTCCCTCACTTCTTGTTCTAAAGATTTAACTCTCTTCATTAATTCATTCTCAAGTGAGCTTATTCTCTTAGAAACTTCTGCCTTGATTATAGCCTCTAATCTACTTCCTACAATTTCAGCCACGCTTGTGTCAATGTTGTCTACCTTTTCTGTGAGTTTTTGCAATGCTTCCATCATCTCCTTTTGGGTGACTTCAGCATGAGAAGCCTGACACTTGCAGAAAAACAATATTTATTAAAGCAGAATTGTTAGCTAGATCAAACAATAAACACTAAAACACATAACACTTATGCGTAACTTAGTATAAATAAACCAACCATTGAACACACTAAACCATTACACATACTGAACATCAACTCTAACAAAGAAATTCTTATAAATCGCTACCTGACTTTGTAGTAATTTTGCTGGTCACTACAAAGTCTGTAGTTTTATGCTAGTATCATAATTTATTTGTTTTAACCCAAAAAAACATAATTAGTTGTAGATAGCACAAAGTATCACACACACCACCAATCACATCTCATGAATCCAAATGCCTCTAATAGTTATAATTACTAACCAAATTATGACGAAATTTTTATTCAGATGAGCATCAACATCAAAGAATACCTTTTACAGACATTTTATTGAGCAGGTGGTGCACCCATGTTCCTAGTCTAACCATTTAAATCAGCATGCATGAAACGTTATCACTACAGTGTTAATCTACAAACTTTACAAACTGAAACCACTATAGATGTTAAACTACAAACTTTACAAACAACAGTAAATACTTGTGTGTGAGTGTGTACATTTTTTGTCGCTTCTTAGATGTGCCCTCATGACTGACATCTTTAACGGTTTTTTCTGATGAATGTGTCGTCTTGTTTAGACTGGGTTGTGAGACAGAAATCCAATAAGTCTCATTAAGCTACCCGCGAAGGATGTCTACTAACAAGTTATCCAACTCCGGTTGAGTAATGTCTTCGTCCCTAGTATGATATCTATTTGCCATACGCTTCACAACCATGTGCCTCACACGAACCTAAACAAACGTTAATGAATGTCAAAACAAGAATGAGGCTATGAAATAATTTATTAAGTACTCCACTAGTGTAGGATTGTACCTTCTGATATTGATTTCGCCCTATCTCAACAAAGCTACTGATGTTGATCCTGTTTCGAGAATCACGCCAAGCAAGAAGAGGTAAATTAACTCCTTCTATCCTATTCCCATAAAGTTGTCCTAGACTAGTAATTGACTCATAAACCAATATCATTAAAACCTAGACACATCCATGCAAAACATAAGATGACTCCCCATCGTACACCATGTTTTAAATTGAATCAACCATGCTGGTAAAACCAACATGACCCCAAGGATAGCAGTGGAAAGCATCCGGATCCATAACTCTTTTAGCAGCGTCCAATAGTATTCTGCTATAAGGTGATATCCCGTAAATGTCGATGGATAGAAGACACAACAATCCCACCATCCTCTTCTTCTTCTCGAAAGACCACTCCTTCCAATCTTCAAAAATATTCATCAGGTCCTTCAGTGTAGGCCCATTAGATGGAGACACCTTCCTTTCCAGCCAAAATTCCTTGTGGTTTATATCAAATTGGTCAGTCTCATCGTCATTAGCACAATTAAGACTTGTGATTTATTCATACTCGTGCAACGAAAACCGTAGAGGCATACCATCGATGAGTGACCAGAACTCATTTTTACTAGTAATGGACAACTGGTTAGCAATAACACCGACCGATGACTTTTTCAGATCTTCCCACCCCTTTGCCCCAACCGCTTTCTCTACCTTTCTTAATTTAGACACGTAGAAGTTATGGTTCATGACTCTATCCTCAATTGGTGACATGCCCTCTTCGTAGAGACGGTGATGATACTTTCTTGAATTACTAGTTTCAGCCATACCTGTAGCAATAGCAAATGAGAACTGTTAGTTACAAAACAATATACACTAAAGCTGAAAATGACCAACTGAGTAAAGAAAATATACTACATTAACTTACTAGTAATAAGTGTCACAACAGAAAGTTATACTTACTAAGTTTATTGTTCAATGTTTGAAAACGTGTGTAATGTAAAACCAAAAAAAAAAATCAAGCACCAAGACCATGTGGTGTTTTGAAAGACTGAAAAAATGATGGCATATTTGTAGTTTAATACAAAAGTATAAGATTTAAAACAGTAAGACAAAACACTATAACTAAAAATAGATATGTTGATTACTGTAATAACTCATAATCTCCTTGTTAAACTAACTGTCTCTAACTTTGTAAACAAGGTCTAACATTTGTTATTATCAAAAAGCTCTACTAAGCTACAAGTTATAACTTCAAGTGTGAGACTACAAGTTATCTACTTAGTTTTAGAGAGTAAGTTATCGTGTAACTTGTAGCTTGATTTACTAAGCCTTGTTTCTACTAAGACTAAGACTAGAACTTGATTTACTACAAGTTTTCGTGTATAACTACAAGTTTTCTACTAAGCTACAAGTTATAAGCAACAAAAACATGAAATATTTGACTTACTTCAAGAGTAAGATGGTAGAACTTGCCAGCACCCACCTGCTCTGTAGCCTGCAATACTCTAGCAAGCTCAAGAACAGAATTCTACACCATTAAAACCAAAAAAAAGATTAGACACACAAACTGGTTAATCATATAGGGATAGAAATCATAAATGTCGTCAATACTACAATTTTTCTTCTACACCAAAAAAAAAAAGAATCAACCCTTAAAGCTTTAGTCTTCAGCCACCAAATCACGAACAAATACGCACGTAATTTTGATTTCTCATCTGAAAATGAATGAGGGATGGATCGATTCCACAATCACTCAATGCAAAGAGAAAACATTATCTAACAATTCTAACCATAGATCCATAGATAATCTAAACATAAGTGAACACTATATTTTTTTTACTCAACCGTTTTGCAAAATCAATTCATGAAAAGAGTGCACCTTTCATTCACATTCAAGCCCCAAAATAATGTTTACAATTAAATTTAATTATGAGTCAATGCCTCCACCTAGTTGGATATGACGAATTGAGTGATCCACAAATTGTAAGCAACAGACGCAATCCATTTAAGTTAAAAAACTAACCATAAAAGCCCCTCACAAAGAACACTATATAAAGTGTTAATCAACAAAGGACATGACAAGGCACCACTTATGCATGTTTCTAAGCTTTGTACGGTGACTCTCTGGTACTAAATTAGTTTCATGTCATTTGTATTTAGAGAGTAATTACCTTATGTTGTTTTTGTCAAAGACAAAGAAGTGAGCCAGGGATTTACCTTATGTTGTTTTTTGTCTTTCAGAATTGGTGTTGGTCCAGCCTTGCAGTGCCTGCATACAATTCACAATCTAAATATCTTGAAAGCTAACCCATCTTTTCATCTCAATAACAAGTCAAATATGAAAAAAGGGTAAAGAGGAGAAGAAAGCTTACTGAAGAGCATCGCTAGAAACATCTGCAACAAACTTTTGTGTAGCCACAACAACTAGCCTTACTCTGTTAAACAAGTGGTCAGAGTCACAAACTGACCAAGAATATCAACATCAATAGGAAAGAGATTCGAAAGAGACAACACCCTAAAAGCTCAAAACACCAATGCTAACCACTCAAATCGAATGAAAAAAGAGAAACCTCCCTCACTCTTCTAAGCATACAATAACGGAGACGTTGCTCGATATGAATGAAACTGTGAAACTCAGTTAGGAAGAAGCAACAATTTTCTTACCAGATTCGAACTCAATGGCGTCGAAATTGTCTATTGGTTTTTGATTGTCGAGTTGTAGGAATTGAACACTGAAGTTTCGATGGAGATGATGGCAGACAAAGACGAAGGATCAACTCGAGAAGAGTAGACGAAAGATTTCGATTAGAAACGAACAAGTGAAAAAAAACCTAAAGGAAACTAGGGATTTGAAGTAGAATTGGAATTTTATATATTTAAACACGACGAAAGATATCTTTTAAGTATAACCTCTTTTACGTTTTTTAAATGTAATATTTTTTATTACTAATTCACCAATTAATTTTACAACTCTATGGGCTTTTTAGTAATTTACATCCTACATAATGTCATTCTAGTAATATAAAAAAATAGAGAGTTATTCTAGTGGTTAAAAGACTAATTAGAGTCATTTCAAGTTATTTTCTCATAATAATAAGCCAAAATAAAAGATCTAAAAATGCATATAATTAGATCTAACACCAAACGAATTTAAAACAGATACCAAAATACTTTATGCAAATATAAATCTTAAAAAATCAGATTCAGCAACTTTAAATTTTTTCACAAAATAAATCTGGATTTTTTATTAAAACCAAATAAATCCGAAAATATTTATAAAAACTTTAGATTAAACAGAAACTGAATATGGTAGCTCTCATACCACTTGTTAGATTTATTAATGCATAAATCTCATAAGCCATAACAATCTCAGATTGATTAGAACGAAGCGAAAGTGTACCTGATGAATTCATGCTTAGGAATATGAATGAATTAGAAAATGGATTTTCCAAAGCAAACCCTAAATGACTTTAGTTCTCTGGCGATGAGGATGCACAAAATTTCTGTATTTTCTATTAGGGTTGTTGTGGGGACCATAACCCTCTACTTATAGAGTATCAATTTTTAGTTCGGCCCCTCATCAAACTAGAAATTTCCAAAGGTATCCACACATTAATTTTCCATAACATTTATGTCCATAACCTTTTCTTTATCACAAAGTGACCACTATAAAATAGGTTCATTAATTAATGGCTCTAGCACATTTAATCCTTAATATATGTGACCCCACTTAATGATTCTTACACTAACAACAAAAACTAGGTTATCAAGCTAATTTCAGCATTAAAAACAATGATAGGATGAAGATCTAATTGATAATCCCTAATCAAACAATCTTAAATCAACAATTCATGAAATCCTCTAATGAGAGCGTTAAACCCAACAAGGGAACTACTCACTCATAGCAATCAAACAATCACAAGATGAATCAAAAGAAAACATGATTATAATTGAATAAAAGTAGGAGAAAGGGTTCATAATTCTTCACCAATCGACGTACAAAGTAGATTCGTCTTCCGTAGCAATACAAAGCTATAGAGTTGCTTAGAAATATGAAAACAACATAATGAAACCTAAAACACAAGTCTGGGTTATTTTTACAAGTATTCGGTCCAAAAACGGGTCTTAATTCGATTTGGATCTGATTTGGAAACTCCACTTTCACAACATGCCATGGATCAATCGACCCGTGGAGCATGAATTGATCAATCATTTCCATTCTGTTCATAAATTGATCTATGAAATCCAAGCTTCTCAGCAACACTTGTTTACAATGTACTTGAAGTTCCAATTTTCATCTTATCGATCGCGTTGTTTTCCATGAATTGAACATGTAACTTGTGTAGATAACAAAGAAGAGCAAAAAATCCGAAAGAACCAAAGTACTTTAGAAAAACACCATATCTCGATTCAAAACTCTAGTAAAAAATTGTAAAATCACAACACATCAGCGTTCTTTACATAAATAAAATGCGCATATATATGTATTACCTTAATAAGCCCTCAAAGAAGGAGGGGCATAAGTCTATCTAATCTTGTTGGTTAAGTTGGTGAATTTTTCTCTAGGTAGAGATTTTGTGAAGGCGTCAGTGAATTGATCCCTTGTTGGTATGCATGTTACCCAAAGTCTTCCTGGTTGAAGTTGTTGACCGACGAAGTAACAATCGAGAGCAAAATATTTTATTCTCTAGTGGAAGGTTGAATCTACGTAAGGATAAGTGGCTCTTACGTTATCACAGTTGACTATTGGTGGTGAAATAGTTGTGATGTCGAGTTGGTCGAAGAGTGAACAAATCCAGCTAATTTCAGAGGATGTGTTTGCGAAAAACCTACAATAAGCTTCGGTTGAGGACCGTGTTAACGTCTTTTGTTTTCTTGAAGACCAGGAGATTGGTTGATTATCAAATAGACTATGTAAACATTTGTGGAGACACAATCATCTATATCTCCAAACAAGGCGTGTAGTGATGGCCTATTATTTCTTGCCAGGAATGTACCAGTAATGGTTGTTCCCTAAGTAACTTAATACACGTTTAGATAGTTTGGATTGGTCTTTTGTGAGTAAATGCATGGATCGAGAGAGCCGACTCACGCGTACGATTTTTTGGGTATGGTAAATGCCAAATATTAAAGTCTTCCAATAATGGTAATGTATTGAGTATCATCAGCTAGTGGTGTTTATGCATATAGGCTGAGCTTGGGAAATGTAACCGTCAGCGCTGGCACTGTTTTGGTTGCGATCATGTTGGTGGGAACAAGAAGGTCTGATATGTATTTGCATTCTGAAAGATGTAGACCCTCTCTTGTTCTTTCACCTATATGCCAAGGAAGTATGATAAATTGTCGATGTTTTTGTTGAGAATCTCTCTCAGAATGTTGCAGTCGTTCTTTCCATAAAGGCATTGTCGTTTCTTGTGACAACGTAAACCAATATGTAGATGATTGAAGTATCTCGACGAAGAATGAAGAATGAAGTATGTGCTAATAAATTTTTGAAGCCAATATGTAGAAAATAGTTTTTATGTTCAAGGTACCATCCCTAGGGGCTTATTTCAAGCCATAAAGGGCTTTCTTTAGGTGACAACATAGTGAAAGCAGTCTGTTATCCCCTTTAATTTTGTTTTCCATGAGCGCATTGTTTACGTCGAGTCGGCGTATCTTCCAGAACCTGGAGACTCCAACGCCGAGGATAATATATATCATTGTTGATATGATGACAGAGTTGAGTGTCTCTATGTAATTAATTATTCGTTCATGATAGTGCTCTTCAAAGTAAGGCTCATGAAAAGAATCCATAGAGTGTTCTATAACCGTGCGTATACACCCATACTATTTTCCAAGACCACTAAGAGCTCCAATGATATTTTTCTCGACATCGGTGATCCAATGAAATCTAACTAACCACAAGTAGACTTAATCTCACTCATTTATTAATTTCTGCATAATAGTTGTAGACCAAAGTTTTCTTTGAATACCTAATTTTCTTGTAGTTCAAGCTCGATTAAACATTTTAGCAAGACAACGTCATATCACATGAGCTGTTTGTAGATGATACACCCTCGTGGAAATTCTTTAGAGAAAGCTGAAGAACCATGCCATAAGTAGACTATGTGGTCTCTTCTCCTCCTCTTGTAGTGATGGTTGGAGCAGGCTAGGTGTGGCTCTGGTAACCTGACCTATGAATGTTTTTCCTGAAAGAAATGACTCAAACTGTGTCTTCCGTCGCAAGTAGTTAAAGGATTAGAACTTAAGAGTAACTAAGTAAGGTATGCTCTGTGATGAAAGAGTTAATCAGGATTTCCATCCATAACTTTGATACCATGTTAATCGGAAAAGAAAGAGCTTTAGGCTATGAAGAAGAGATTGAAAATTTTGTATATTTTTCCTTAACCAAAATGATTACATGGAAATTGTGCATATAGTAAAGCTAGGACTTATCCATAAAGCAAAGCGGCAAAATAACAAAGCCAATCATTGGAAAATGATTTGCAATTTCCAAGGACATCAAAGCAATAGTGAGCAATGATGAGCTGTATTTGTACGAAAATCACTCCCACTACATGTGTTTCCTCTGCTTCTAGTGACCGTTGCTTTGACTTAAATGAGTGTAGCTGAACCTTCAAAGTAAATTGGAAGTACCCAAAAATTCCCGGACATTTATACACATATGATTATTTTTTTCAATTGGAACCGAACCCGAACCAAACCGAATTGAAAACATCTCGGTTTCAGTATGGTTCCAAATTTAGGAACCGAATTAACCGAAAAAGAATTAACTTAATCGAACCAAACCGAACAACTAAATGCCTATCCCTAGCAAAATGGATGGGCGACCATCCGACATAGCCGTATCACTGCATTCATCTACAACTAGGACTCTCTTACATAATTTTCAAGCAATATTGGTTGAACCTAGTCTTTCCATTAAACAACTTAACATTCTCACTATTCAGGTTCTAACATAGGCTTGACTTAGCCACCTAACAAACAATCGCACTTAGGTGTATAGAAAATATACCATAGCAGTACATACTATATAGGTCTAGATGTCAAGACTTATAGCTTGAAATCAGGTTCAAGTTTAACCATAGACTAATCGAATTAAATTGATACCAAGATCAGCATAGATCGAGAACTTCCTGATGTCAAAAAAAAATCGAGAACTTCCTCACCTTTTCCACAAGCAGAGATCCTTAACTTGGTTGATTGGTGAACAACCTGTGAATAAAAGAACCTGAATCAGGAAAACCCGAGGTTAGATCTTAATCGAGAACCTACCAAAAATTGAAACTTTTTATTTAGAAAAACCTGTCATAAATAGAAATTTCCAAAAACGGAAATCTGCTTGGAAATGGAAATATGGCAAGAATGGAAACTGCCAAATATGAAGACATGTCATAGTGGAAACTTCCCAAAAAGAAAACCCGATACCAGGGGCAAAACAATTATTCTGCTTATCTAGGAAGATATTGTTCTCGAAAACGTCTCAGGTATTCTGTGACTTCCTGGAGACGTACACTCTGAGATCCTTAGGTCTGAGCTGGCGGGGTTGTCAATCTACTTATGTGTCTTCTCCTGCAGATGCTCCTCCTGAGACTTCATGGTCTCCACTGAGAACATAGTTGGGGCTTTGACTCCCCTAAATACCAACTCATGATCCCAGGGCTTCTCTGAAATCACTATCTCCTCCGGGAAATCCTCAACCTCAGGAAACATTGGCTTCTTGTCCCGAAAGTGGCTCTGATCCTCATTCAGGCCTAGCTCTAACTTCTTTCATGCCCAAGAAAAAATTAGGCCCATTGAATTATCCCTCTACGCTCCAACTCTAGCAAACCTCCTTCCCAGGCCCATAATGGCCCCGCGTACTCCCGACGAACTAAGGACCCACAAAATCTCGACCCCACTCTCGAGGGTTTCTTTTACGCCAAGGCAACCTTGGTCCGCCTCCGCCAACGCCAATACTTTCCGCCTCCGCCGCTCGGGTTCGCCACTCTCCCTCTCTCTCTTCGCCGTCACCATTGTAATCTCTCCCTTCCTTCGTCGCAGTTCTTCTTCATCTCTCTCTTCCATGTTGTCTTCTTCTTGTCTTCACCTCTTCATCGCACAGTATTCTTCTCCTTCCCCTACCACCGTGCCTCCTTTCTTTTCTTCTTCTCCTCCCCCTTTCTGCGGCCGCTTCTCCTCTCTCTCTCTCTCTCTCTCTCTCTCTCTCGGTCGTGGCTTCTTCTTTCTCCTTCCTCCCCGCGTCTTTTTCTTCCTCTTCTCTCCCTCGATTGGCCACGCCGCCGTTTCTCTCTTCCTCCTTCGATGGCATCATCCTCTCTCTCTCTACTTAAATCTTAACACATTTTTAGGTTAGACAATGTGTTCTAAACCCAGAGGAGGATGTATATACACTTCATTTTATTTTTCTTCTTGAAGAAAAGCATTCTTGACATCCATTTGCCATTAGTCCCATTCTAGATTTGTAGCAAGAGAGAAGACGGCTTGGATGGTATGAAGTTTGGCTACAAGTGCAAATGTGTGAATTTATTCTTCTCCATAGGTTTGTTTAATCTTTTTGGAACTAGTCTTGCTTTATTCCTTTCAATTTTTTATCACTTCTATATTTATTGGTGAATACCCACTTTCTTGATACTATCTTTTTTCTCTTTCGAAATATGGTTTCATTCACTTCCATAGCCTTTTGTCTCATCTCCCACGACATCTCTCCACACCTTGTGTTACTTGTCTTCTTCATAAGATTTTGGTATGTACCCTTGGTCCAAATTTCTCATTAACACTCTGATGCAACCCTAGATCTCTGAAACTGGAAAACAGAACCTTTCGGAACTGAATTTAGATCAGGATCTGCGAAAGACAGATGTCGAATTCGATAATTAGAGCAGAACAAAGGGATAGACGTTTCAGATCTAGAGAATTAACTCTATATTTGATACTGAAAGAGGTTTCGCTTTGGAGAGAATTAACTCTATCAGCTGTTGAATGTTCTAAAGAGAACAAGGATTCACTTTTGTATAAAAGAGAGAAA
>OVAN01014891.1:0-11703 GCA_900406275.1 Anastatica hierochuntica
CTGGCCATCGACCAAGGTGGTCGATGGCTGCCTACCTAGGCAGTCTTGATGTGTTTTGCTCCCCTATGTCTTCTTCTTTGATCTCTATCTCTTCCATATGCTCCTAGCCTCTTGTCTCCATGATTTTCAAGCTCCAATCCCACTTAGAATCCACCATTAGAGCCTCCCAAAGTCCATCCAAAAGAGCACCTACAAATGCAAGAAAGATGGATGCAAAATGCAATATGAACCTAANAAACACACTAAAATATGCATGAAATTGTATGTACATCAATAGGCACATGCTTCTCGTGCTCCTCTTTGGCCAAGGGCTTTGGCCATCCTCTAGAGCCACCCTTGGCGAAATTTTCAGGTCCAGAACTAGCATTAGGCTTATCGTCTCTGGCGGCCTTGGAGTGACCATGACTTTTGGGATGATTCTTGTGCGCTAGTTGGGCCTGATAAGCTCAGTTTTCTTCCCATTTAATTTCGGCCTAGGTCTTGGTGAGTAAATCCTACATGGTATGGCAGGGGTACTTAGTGAGGTCCTTGTACATGTCACCATCGTGCAACAGCCCTTGCCTTAAGGTCGAGATGGCCGTGTAGGCGACACAGTTGGGGATCGACACCTTCACTCCATTGAATCGATGGAGGTACTCTCTCAGGCTCTCGCTTGGGCGTTTCTTGATCCGATAGAGGTCATCGGAATCACGTCTCAAGACTCGGCTGCTAGCGAACTGCTCAACAAAGCGGTCTATCAGCATGAGAAAGGAGTCGATAGAGCCGTTGGCAAGGTTGAAGTACCACAACAACGCTGGGCCTGTGAGGGTTGCTCTAAATCCTTTGTACTTACAGACCTCCAAGTGCTCATAGCCGATGGGGGCAGTGAGCATGCGTTAGCGATACTGTGAGATGTGTATGTCTGGATCGGCGGTTCCGTCGTATAGAGCCATGGTTGGCCAAGAGAACCTCTTGGGTACTTGCTGTAAGCAATAACGTCAACGAAGGGCGAATCTGCGTAAGAGTTGGGAGCGCTCCTGATAATCGGTGAAGCTACCCCTGGAAGACGCTTTATCATGTTCTTCATGGCTTCTAGTCTCCCGGTTAGCATGGCTTCCACACGAAAGGCCACGTTAGCGTTTCCCTCGCAGGGTTTGTTAGGGCTGTTATTATGGTAGGAGCCAGCGATCCGGCTGAGACCTGAGCTTGGAGTATGATGTGTCCGAGCCTCCTTAACGACCTTCAGTGGCATCTCGCCTAGGTTTTGCATCGACAAGACATTTCTCTTTAATCTGGCATGCCTCTCATCATCTTCGCCATTGACTTCGAGCGTGTCAGCATCTGTCTCCGCCATCAAGGCTTTGAGAACTGCGTTCTCGTCTTCTAACACCTTCAGACAGGCTTTGCTTTCTTTTAGTTTCACCGCGATCGGCTCGTATTCTTGCAGCTTTGCCACTATCTGCTCATGCTTTTGAAGCTCTGCCACGATCGCCGCGTCATCGACGGTGTTGGGTACTTTTTCATCGGTCGGATTCGCAACTACTTCCTCAGACAAAGATTCGAGGTGTTTGCTATCTCTTGGTTCAGATGAACTGTCGGATTCGCTCATCTTTGATGCTTTGTTCTTGTTGAAATCTCCCCCTCCTTTTAGCAATAAATTGTTTGGGGGTTTTTTGGACGTTCTTCAATGCAGAAGAACAAGAACAAGTTATTGATGGGTTTTAGAGCTTTAGAGAGATAAGCGAAGAGATGAGAGAAAAGAGACAAAGAGTTTGTAAACGATTCTTCTTTATTGATGAATAAGAGGCCGATTACAATATGTGTGTATTTCAAAGTCTTAGATCATATCGGATCCCTGAATTAGGGTTCTTCCCTTTGTATTTATAGCTTTTCGAGTTAGGGTTTCCATTTATCTTATGGATAACTCCTATATTTGAGCTTATCATACAAAAGGAATATTTCCCTAGATTCAAATAAGGCATTTGTCCTTATCTCTTAAGAGCTTAGATCGACTTAGGGGATATTCGCCCTACCTCGGCTATGGCCTCGGCTTGGCGATGGTGTCCTTGGCTATGGCCTTGTTTAGCACCTACAACTAGGGGGTTTATCTATGTCTCCTTGGTCTAGGCTATGGCCGAACTCTAAGGGAATAAATTTACCCCCAACAATAAGAATCTCTTTATCATGTTTTTGGTGCCGTTGACGAGGATTTAACATTAGGATTTCAAAGTTCTTTAGACTAAGTTTTCTTTTATTTTGTTTGGTTACTTACTTTCTTTTAAGTGTTTGATTTTTTTGGGAGGTACAATCACAAGAAAGAAAGAAGATGTCTTCCTACATGAGTTCAATGTTGAAACTCATGTTGGAAGAACAAGAAAGAGAGGTAGCTTCAAACCCCCTAGCTACCATGGAGCTTATGAGTCGTCCACCTCAAGGGAGCACCAACCGCATGGGTATTATGCTCCAAGGAACTCACATGAATATGGTGAGAGATCCTATTCTTGGAAAACATAATGCGAAGGTCAAGAGAATCATTCTTCCCAAGTTTCAAGAGAAGATGAGAACCAAAACTTGCTTAAGGAGTTGTTGGAAGAAAAAGAAAGAGCAAGGATTGAGAGAGAAAGAAACTTTGATTCCTTTTGTACCAATATGGAAGTCATGGCCAACCAATTTGTCTCTCAAATGGAAGATAATGTAGCACATGTGGAGGAAACCAACACAAGGATTTTACAAAGGGTTGAAGACAAAATAGAAATGAGTCTCCCTCTTGACAAAAGCGAAACGTTTGAAGAAAATGCAATTGCTATTGAGGAGGATTTCAAAGCAGGAATGAATTTCTAATTGAGGCCGGAGAAACTATTATGGAGTTTGAATCACAACTTGGATGTACGGTATATGAATATCTTGTGATAAGGAATGATGATGAAGCCAAGACCGTTTGAATCTCAAGTGATTCACTCAAAAAAACAGAGGAAGTAGTAGGCACCGTTGGGAATAACCTTAAAGACCCTTTGAAAAGTGTATTGGTGGCCGAAATCAGAAAGGAAAAAGAGGAGATTTTAATTGATGATGATGAAACCTCGAGCAAAGAAGAATCCACACTAGATGGTATTCAAGAAGAAGAAGAGAGCATCAATGAATTTGAATAACTCTTCAGATATCTTAGTATGGAAACTATGAGTGCAAAGTTTGAGGATGATGCACAAAGAGAATGGAGTCTCTCAACCAAAGAGGAATCACATGTGATCTTCATAGCCAAGAAGGAAGTAAATGAGGAAGAGTCCAAGGAGAAACAATAAGAGAACATTAAGGAACCTCAACAAAGGTTTCAAGAAGAAGAATCTTCAATGGACAAGCCTTTTGACAAAGACTTTGGTTTGATCTCCACAAAAGAAGTGAGCATATGATCCAAGAAGGATTCCTTTTGAGGAAATAAGGATGAAGACATTTAAGGGGTGGATTTATTATGAATATGAGTCGGTGATCCATGGCTTCATCAAGGGAACCTAAAGAAAAAGTCAAGCTAAGGGACTTAAAACAAAGCGCACTTGGGAGGCAATCCCATGAATATCCTTTTGTTTATATTATTCTTTAATTTAATTTTTGACTATGCTTGTGTCTTGGTTGGCTTACAAATTTTTTTAGGGAAGTTATGAGTTTATAGTCACTTTGAGTTGAGCTTATTGATTTTGAATGCTTTCCAAATCTTATTTGTTAAATAACTTGTTTGAATTTTATTTAGACAGTTGATTAGGGACGCCTAAGAGTAGTGTTTATGCATGAATTTGGTCTCATGTAGTCTTGAATTTTGCAAATTGTTGGTGCATTTGATTTAAGCTTTGTGATAAATGGCTAGTTCCTAAGTTATTTGTTTGAATCCGTGAATTATTTGAAATAGACAGAACCGCGGAAAGTGTCTTATTCAAGAATTTGAGTTTGATTTTTTCTTGAGAAATGGATTTGAAATGAATGCTTAGGAAAGCGAATGTTGATTGAAGCTTGAGTTTGGAAGTTGTTTGAATGACTTTGCTAAGTTGATTTGAGTAGAATCAATTGAATATTGACTTTTCTAAGTTGATTTGAGTAGAATCAATTGAATATTGACTTTTGCTTGAAATGGTTATGGTTCATACTCTCACTTAGCATTTCATTCGGATTTAATTGTCTCTTAATACTTACATTACCTAATTCTCTTGTTTAGGTACCAAACTCAATCAAAACACTACATCGGGAAAATCATAAAAGGGACTATAAGGAAACTAAAGGCAAATCCAAGAAGCTCCAATTGAATTCTTTTCCAAGACATCTCGAGTCTAAGAGTCCTCTACAACCCGCTTCCATCCATAACTCCAAGTTAGTACCTCTTTACCATTGTATTACCACGTTGTTTTTCTTTGTTTTGTGTGCTTAAAGTCTTGCTCTCTTTGGATTTTATCTACACCTGGACGGTGAGATTTAAGTCCGACGGAGGAGAATGTTACTAATGGTCTTTTTAGTTGTTTTGTCTTGTTTTCATTTCTTTGAGTTTCATATAGGTTGCATTGTTAATAGTTATGGCATAGAAAAACCAAAACAAAAAATAAACATTTTTTGACAAATTTGAAAAAAGTTATAGTTGCCTTCATACTTTTGTCCTTTAGGATTGAGTCTTAGAAGCATATAAGATGCATTTACATGTTCATGACGACAATGATTGAAGTGTCGCGTAAATGGATTTTGTTTAGGAGTGAATTGAAACCCTTGCTAGTAGTATCAAGTAGCATTAGCCAAACCGAAAAATGGAAAATCCATACTCGGAACTCTCGGCTTAATTGTTTGCGTCTAGGTTGAATCTTGCATGATTTGAATTCAACCCTATTGAACTTAAATGTTAATGAGTTTTTGAATTAACCTTGCTTATGGGCTTGAAATACATGAACCGTGGTGTAAACACATTGACATTCGGTTGGTCTTATCCCTTTTGACCACCCTTAACCAAACCGAGTGGCCATTATCATTTTAAGGATGGTTCCCCACCTTTAACCCCAACCTTTTGTTTCAAACCCCAAATTGTTCTTGATTGGGTGAGGCCTCTTTTAATGCATTCATATGTAAAACCCCGTGAGTATTGGGATGCCAAAAAGGATCCTTCTTAGAACTAGTCTCATTTTAAGGCTAGTCCAGATAGGATGTGGGTAGATTCGAGTGTGTATACTTGATGATTGTGGGTTGGGAATGATTTGTATTGTCAATAGTGGGAACAATGAGATACACTTTAAAAGAAGAAAAGGATGAATGTAATACACTCCAGGAGGTAAAGAAAAGAAAGAAAAACATAGCTCAAATTTGTAAAAGAAAGACAAAAGATCCTAAGTTAAGGAAATGAAAAGTCTATACTCCAAAGGACAAGAAAGAAAAGATCAACCTAAGTAAGGGAAGAGATAAGAGCTATGACTAAATGGAAAAGAAAGCAAAAACTTTAGAGTGTGTTACCAAAGAACTAAGTGTCTTGATTGAGAAGTGATTGGTGTGTTTTTAGTGGTTGGTTAAGAAAGAAGTAAGGGTACAATTAGGGAGTATATTTGGGATGGGAATGAATTAGAGAAGGCTAGTCTTTGTACGAGCCAATTGAACCTTTCTCCCTCGTTTTTACTACTTGAAATGCATCTCTTCAATGAGAGAAAACCACAAACACCTAAAGAAAGTCTCTTTTTTCACTCAAAAGCCTTTTTCTTCCAAGAAAAATGGTTTTTTATTTCATTCCCATAGGTGAGGTGCCACATATAGATGTTAATGGGTTGTTGAATATAAAATGCTTGTAAAGGTTTAGGCGTAAGCTAGCTGGCATGACTTGGGAAGAGTATGGCGAAGTACGAGAGAGTAAGATTGACTCTTGCTACTTTCTACTACTTCCTAAGGATTTCACTTCAACCACCATTGCAAATCCTTGCGAATATGAGTCCTCACTTTCAAACCTCTCTCCAGAACACTAATACTTGTCTATTTTCTTGAGGACAAGCAAGGGTAAAGTCTAGGAGAGTTGATATTTGTGTATTTTGTATAATTTTTGGTATTAGTTTTGCATGGTTTTAAATCTCTTTTAGCTCATTTGGAGGCTTTAATATTAGTTTTAGTCTCGTTTAGTTTATAATGATCATCTTAGGCTATATTTTGTATTTTGCATTGCATTTCTTTAGATTTTTTAGTTAATTTGGATCTCAATGGATGGATTGAATGATGCAAAAGGCATGGAGCTTAAAGAATCATGAAGAAAATGTTCTTGGATGCAAATAAATAGATGTTAGATAGAGAACCAGCCAAAGTGTCTTAAATATTGGATAAGATTGCAGCCTTCTTGTGATTGGATTGAGCTCCATTATTGACACACGATATGAAATTGAATTAGATTCGTTTTGGTGGTTGTTTCAGCTCATTCTGAGCTACAGTTCAAAAGTTATGAGTGAAATACCGAAGACATGTATGAAACCCGAAGACCTAAGCTGAGGGGTTGTGGACCGCCAGCCAGAAGTGTCTTGACCACCAGGAATGCTTGCTGGGAAGGCTAGCAATCTGGAGAGAGGTTGTGAACTGCCAACCAGAGGGTCCTGGACCGCCAAGAACCCCAAAAATCACCAAAACAAACCAAGATCGGGCCCGGTTTGTCCTCAATCGATCCAATCCAAACCTAATATGTATATAAGCTATTTTAAGACATTTTTATCCTAAGTTTTTTTCTCTCTAGAGTTGAATTAAGATGCAAACTCTCTTTTGATATTTTGGATTAATCTTCATTTCTTATGCCACTTTAGTGAAGGATTCTTCAACTCTATCTTTTATTTATGCATTTCCATTTGTTTATCTATTTCATTTTGTTCTTCTCCATGTTTAGTCACTAGCTTTTTAGTTGGATCATGGGTTAAGCTAGATTAGGGTAATTTGATGGTTAGATAATTATTGTTTAGGTTGATTATAATTAGATCTTTTATATAAATTATGCTTAATGCTAGTTTTGACTTGATCACCATTTGTTTATCCATTTCCTTTTGTTCTTCTCCACGTTTTGTCACTAGCTTTTTAGTTGGATCATGGGTTAAGCTAAATTAGCGTAATTTGATGGTTAGATGATTATTGTTTAGGTTGATAATGGTTAAATCCTTCATATAAGTTATGTTTAATGCTAGTTTTGACTTGATCACTAAAAATCTAGAACTTAGACATTTCACGCCCGGAAGGTATTTGTGAAAATGCTTGAACCAAAATTTTATAAGCTCTACATACCAAGCCAATGAGAATTGATGATTAGGGTGTTTAGTGAACCAAGTGGACTTGTTATTAATGCTCATTGATCATTTGATTGGAATTTGGAAGTTTGTCAATTATATGATTAATGAAGTGATTAGTTCCATGAGAATGGATTAGTCGTATTTGTGAATTCCATGTTCTAGGATAGTGCTCATCCAATCTTTGCATCATTATTTGATTGTTATTTCATCCTCATGATAGTTATGCCCATGGTCCAATGCATTTTTATTTGTTTTATCTTTGTGTTTTTTTTTGCATCTCTTATATCTTAGCTTTGGTAATCTTATAACTCTCTCATCTATTGCTTAGCTTAGGAAATTTTGTTACATCCTAGTGCTTAGATCCTTAGCTCTCCGTGGATCGACACCTTAAATACTACAATAACATTGCCATATATTTGTGGCTAGTGAAATTGTTAGTTTTCAAGGACATTATAAATTTAAAACTTGGTAAGAATCTCGTTATCACCAAATCAAGGTCCACCTTCCTGAGAAACAAAATTGCAAGGTTTTGGCAGATTAAAAACAAAGAGCTTCCATTAAGCGTTAAGAGAATACATTGTAGCCTGTCCACATCACGGGTATACCGATGTGAATCTGCTGAACATTTTCTATAATGGATTTGATGAGAGACAACATAATTTTATGGACACAACTAGCAATGGTGATTTTATGACCAAGACAGTGGAAAAATCTTACACTATGATCGATAACTTCGCAACCAGTCAGGCAAATCACATGTCATAACATGATTGTGGTAGAAGAAGCTTAATAGTTGATACTAAGAGAATTAATGATTTGCAGGCGAAGCTTGATAAGTTGATACAGACGTATCTGAGAGGAGAACATTATGTTCCAAAAGCATAAACTTGGAAAAATGTATCAAGAGTTTGTTACTTGAGGAATCCAATGATAATCAAGCTGATGTAAACTACATTGGTTGCAAGGGAAACTATTGGAATAGAGATTTCAGTCAAAAGACTCAGATCGAGAACAAGCATTTTGGGCAGAACCAGAGTGTTTTCAATTCAGGATATCAAAATAAGAACCAAGAACAGGGAAACAACTTTGGGAACAACATTTTTCAGCTTAAGCAACAATATGGGAATTTTAGGAGTAACAATTAATATGGATATCAAAACTAGAATCATAGAGTTGTGTCTCCATCCTCCCAGGAAAATGAGTTGAAGAAAATGATGAAACATTTGCTGGAGAGTCAGACAAAGATGGTTGCAGATATAATCAAATATTTGATAGCACATATAGTGATCTCAGTGAGAAGTTTGAACCATTGAGTACTCACATGAAGCTATTGGAAACAAAGGTTTCTTAGACTTCTATTGCGAGTAGAGTACCACCAGGTACCTTGCGAGGGAAGGTGGAGAAAAATTTGAGTATTGCAATGCAATTACACTACGAAGTGGAAAATTAGTTCAGAACCTTGTAGAAGGATCGACATATCCTAAAAAAGGATTGACCAATCCTTATCTAATTTCACAGAGTTCACCCTTTACAAAAGGACAAGGATCAGTCGATCCTTCCTCATGGATTTCTTGATCCACGTCTAAACATGGAAAAACTAGATTCATGTGATGAAATGAAAGCACCATAGATAGAGGACGAGTATGTAACTCCAACACCTTACATTCCCAAACCTCCATACCCATCTAGACCTTGACAAAAAATAAAAAATTAGAGTATGAGAAGCTGAAGAACCTTGTTGGTGAATTACATGTCTGGTTTCCTTTTGTTGAGGCACTCAAGAAGATACCATCTCTGGAGGGAGGCATATGATGGAGATTCTTCAAGATAATTAGACCTTGGAACAAAGAGTCACTATGCTTACTGCTGAGGGTAGTGCGGTTCTTCAAAATATCCCGTTTGAGAGTCAAGAAGGCCCTAAAAATTTTTTTACCATGCCATATGAAGTTCTTACATTTGAGAGATTTATGTGTCATTTTGGATCTGGAGTTATTGTGATGCCATTGTCTGTATCGCAGTGGCTAAAATTGATAACTATAAGCCTACCAAGATGTCTTTGGCACTGGTAGATAAACCAATATGTGTTTTATACAACATTCCCGTTGGTGTTGGAGAAGGCTACATGTATACTGATTTCGTAGTCTTGGAGCTCAAGGAAGAACCCAAGGACCCCATTATCTTAGGTAGACCTTTCTTATCCAATGATAGAGCAATGATCAATGTAAAGAATGTTCAGATAGATCTGAGTCTTGTGAAGTTGACCATGCATTCAACATTGAGAAGTCCATGAAGAAGCCCCACACTGATGGACATACTTTTGGGTAGACACTTTGACATACGTGATAAAGGATTCCACAAAAGAATTGTACACCAAGGATCCAGTCCATGTCGCACTGACTCAGATCAAGAGCGAGGATATATTTCTGTGTGATGACACATCCAAGGCTGCAACATTGCTACATTTGACACCAATAATCTGGAAACATGTCGCGTTCATCAAACTCAAGAAGGCTCCTATGATTTCTTCTGAGCTCGTGACGAATTCAAAGCCATATTTGCGCAAGCTGAAAGCTCCAAAACTAGATCTCAAACCATTGATATCTGGATTAAGGTACGTTTTCTGGAGTCCTAATTCAGATAGTGCCTTATCTTAATCCATATTAGCTAATATGAATAATGCAGAGACCACTTTGCTTCTTTTCAAAATTTGTGCAAGTGTAGAAAAACATTAGGGGTAGTCTTTAGATGATATCACTAGTATTTCCCCAGATCTATGTATGCATAGGATCCACTTGGAGGATGAATCCAAGACTTCCATTGAACACCAGACTTAATCCAAATCTGATGGAAGTTATCAAGAATTAGATTCTTAAGCTTTTGGGTGCAGGTGTGATTTATCCCATTTCATACAACATGTGGGTGAGTCCAGTTCATGTGGTTCCAAAGAAGGGTGGAATCATTGTCATCACCAATGAAAAGAACGAGCTCATTCCCACCATGACTATCATAGGCCACATGACGTGCATTGATTACATGAAGCAGAGCTCGACCACCAGAAAGGATCACTTTTCTCATCCTTTCATTGATCAAGTGCTTGAGAGGCTTGTTAATCATCCTTACTATTGTTTTCTTTATGGTTATTCAAGTTTCTTTTAGATTCCCATCCATTCGATAGACTAGAAAAATACGACATTCACATGTGCATATGGGATATATTCTTCTGGAGAATGCCTTTTTGATTATGCAATGCACCAGCCACTTTCCAGAGAAACATTATGTCCATCTATACAGACTTGATAGAGGACATCATCAAGGTTTTTATGGATGATTTCTCTATTTATGGTTCATTGTTTTCTAACTCTTTATCTAACCTTTATAGGGTCTTGGAATGTTGTGAGGAGAAGCATCTGGTGCTTCATTGGGAGAAGTGATGACAAGTCTACAACCTCTGACTACGATCAAAGATATCTGAAGTTTTATGGGACATGCAGGTTTTTACAGAATATTCATCAAGGATTTCTCTAAGATTACCAGACCTGTGACCCGTCTTCTCTACAAGGACATCAAGTTTTATTTTGATGCAGAATATCTGTCAGCTTTTCAGATAACCATCAAAGTCCATTAAGAGCAAGTCCATCATCTTGGGCGATCTTTCTGATGCTTGGAAAATATCCAGAAACTAGCTTTTGCTCCAATAAGCTCCATATTGCTCCAAGATGCTTTGTTTGATCTGAAATGATTCTAAACACTACAAATACAAGAAAACTACCTTTTATAGCACAAAGTTGCTTAAAAACAATAGGAAAGCATACTAAAATATATAGGAAAAGTGGTAAAATATTGGTGTTATCCATAACCAAGGAAGCTCTTGTTAGTGCTCCAATTGTGCGGCCAATGGATTGGGATTTTCCTTTCGAGGTGATGTGTAACGCTAGTGACTATGCAGTGGGAGCAGTGCTTGGTCACAGAAAGAATAAGAATCTCCATATGATTTACTATGCTAGCAGGACACTTGATGATGCTCATATCAAGTATGCTACTACTGAGAATGAGTTGTTGGTTGTGGATTATGCATTTGAGAAGTTCATGCAATATCTAGTGGGTTCCAAATTCATTGTTCACACAAATCATGCAACTTTGATGTACCTGATGCCTAAGAAAGATGCAAAATTGTGACTTTTGAGAGTAATTTTTTTGTTTCAAGAATTCAACTCGGAGACTCATGATGAACGAGGGATCGAGAATGGTGTCGCATACCATTTTTCTTGATTACGAGAGGAAGCTGAGATCCCACTTGATGAAAGTCTCCCTGAAGAAAATTTCTATATAATTACCTTGTTGGAGGAAGAATACTTGGATTGAGTTGATTGCTTTGCCATTAACATACGCATGATGAGGTTCCATGGTTCGCTGACTTTTGTGGGAACCGAAATTCTCACTGTCAATGTTATGTGGTTCACGG
>OVAN01014892.1:0-11703 GCA_900406275.1 Anastatica hierochuntica
ACTCGAGTGGTTCCTGACTTGAACTTGACTTCTCTTCATCTTCCAATTCATTGTCGCTTGAGCTGAGCTCCAATCCAGCTTCGAGCACCAGCTGTGCTGCATCACATAACTTCCTCACTCTCTCCGTTAGCGACCAATTCACCATCCTCCACAAGGAGGTCATCCTCATCCAACATATGCTCATTAGTAACAATCTGCTTAGGAACATAATTGTCATCCGGAGCCGAGGCAACAACCTTTGCTTTATCGAGAACAGAGGAGTCCTGGGGCCTTATCTCTGTCATCACCCCGTGATGGGAGGAATGTGAGCCTGAGGAGTACAATGGTTTTGGCCATGCTTGTCGTTTTGGTACCTCCGATGTACTACCTCCATTCATCCTATGCTCCTTAGACTGTTTGCGAATGTGACTGCCTTTATAAGTTTTTGAACAGATCACTCTATATGCTCCGCCATTGTCCTACCCTCTCCTCACCTTCTCAGCATAAGTGTCTCGACTTCCGCCATTTACACCTGCAGTATCCTTGCGGTGACCTTCCCTTCCAAACATAACCCGACTTTGAATTTCCAGCATCTCCAAATCCAGTGATCGCTTAACCGGTAAACGACGCGTACCAGCAGCAGCTATCCCTTCATGCCGTGAACCATCCCCTGATACAGCAGCTTGAACTTGGTCTTGCTGTTTCCGTAACTCACTTAACTCCGGACATGTGGATTCAGCATGTGTAAGGAGATGACACTGCTTACAATAACCCGACAGCTTATCATACTTCAAACTGACCGTGATCTCCTCGCTGTGATCAAAAGGAACCACTACTGTGAAGAGCATGGGTTTAAACCCATACACTGTCACCAAGACGCTGCCAGATTCCTCGTCCACTTCCTTGACCTCACCGAGAGAATTACCCACAACCCGAATAGTATCTTCCTCCCACAAGTGCATTGGGATATCACTGACTTTAACCCAGAACGTTATCGCCGAGGGATACGAAGGATGCACCACTGGTTCCCATCTCACAATCGAAACCACCCAACCATCGAAATGGTATGGACCAAAGCTTAAAAATCCTGGATATCCTTTTCAGACTGAAAATTGAATTGGAACTTGCCATTGCCTAAGTCACCACCCTCTACCAATCCCTCCAGCTTCCATATCTCCGGGAGGTTCGCGATTAGACTCTATAGCTGGACCGGAGGCACATAAATAACCTTCTTAGTTAACTTGGAAATTGTTATTGATGATTTTGAAAAAGTTCTTTGGTAGCATTACAAAAGCAAGAGATAACAAAAGATAAAGAAATATAGCCAGAGAAGTGGAGAAAGACGTGATGTATTGATTAAGAGGAAACGATTACAATGCGGTTTTGAGTTTTAGAACTCGTACAAATATTGAATCTCTCTTAATCTACGTCTAGTCTCTAGGGTTTTTTTGTGAACACATTGTTTGAACCTTTAGATCTAGTATTTGTAGTGCTTCAACGATGAATATTTTCTTAAAATTAGCAAAACCGTGTATATCCTTATATCTTTAGGTATATTTTCTTTTTCCTTAAAATTAGCAAAACCATGATTTTCCATTTTCCTTAAAATTTCTTTTGAACCCTTAAGAGTTTGTAAAAAGGAAGGAAGATCCTCCGAGATCCGCACCTAATCATGGCGCGTGGACCTTTTCCTTTTTTTGCTTCTTTCTCTCTTGATAGTTAATCATTCTTTTTCATTTTCATTTTCTTCATCTTCATTTTTCTTTAGCTCCCTCTTGCGACTCTTTTTCTCTCCAACCTCTTCTCTGTAATTTTCCTCTTTGCCTCACGCTCCTTGTGAATTGTGAATTCAGGTATAGTCTCACTCCTTCTCTTTTTGATTTTTAGCTTAGGATTTCGTAGGTCCTGCTAGAGTTTTAGGGTTTCATAGATCTTTAAGAACCTTTTCATTTGAGTCTACGATCTGAGACCAGGGCTCGTATCAGATCAATGGTGTGTCCAATAGACAACTTCTCCTATGTGGCTTCCTGCTCAGTTAGGGTTGGGGGTTCGAAGAGACGGCTTCTGAGAGAGGACCCCCTTGTGAATCAGATGAGTCCTCGGGAAGCTTGCAGGATATGAGGTGTTGGGAGTAATTTAGGTCATGGGAATTCCCGAGGCTTAGATGGAGAACAGCCCAGAAGCAGGAAGCAAGATGACGTCGCATAATCGGAAGCCGAAAGTCAGATGACCTTGCATAGCCGGAAGCCGGAAGCCAGCCGACCACCACCTCTCCTCTCTTTTAGCTATTTAAATTAGTAGATAATGACATGTATTCTAGATATAGATGCATATATTCTACATATAATCATGATATATCCAATTCTTGGAGGGATTTTCATGAAACTCATGTATAAGTACAAAACTTAAGGGCAAAACGTGTACGCACGAAACCCTAAGCCAAAAATCAACACAACAAACAGTTCTTTCGCCATTATTGATCTCATAGCTTAGAACAAACTCCCTTTTACCTTTGCTAAACATTCATCGACCTCCAACTTCCGTAGTGCTACAAAGAACGACCAAAATCATCCATAACAGTTAGCACTAGAAGGAGGGGAGCTTTCAAGAAACAACTACGTGACGATGGTTGGAGATAATCATGAATCAGCAAACATGACACCAGCACGAGCAGACCTCACCTACGAGGAGATGCGATCTTAGCTAAAGACTTTGCAAAAGAGGCTAGAGGAGATGGAGCAGCTTCGAAGGAATCAAACTCCAACCAGAGCTAGTGCAGCAACTGCAAAGCTCTAGACCCTATGACAGCAGATGGAGGCTCATGCCAAAACTCTCCAAGAGAATACACAGCGCCTGCAACAACTAGTGCTGAAGAACGAGACCCTTAGAGAGGCAAACTCGGCTCTGACGGCAAATCAAGCCACAAATCACATATCTAGGGTTCATGTACCCCGAATGCCATTTCTGGAAACTCCTCCTACTAATAACCTGGGAGAAAGAGGAAACCATGCAGCAACGGGAACCCACGAGGACCAAAACCTTGCTCAAGAGCAAGAAGACCTGATGGACACGGAATAACCACAAGCCGCAGGCCTCGCCCCGCTCTCTGATGAGGCTAGACGACTAGAGCAGATGTTCTCAACCAAGTTTGAGGCATTGTGGTGATCGAACGACTTTCGGGTTTTGCACCTTCTCTGAGGAAAAGTGCCCTAAGATCTTATACAGACACTCCCTTCTGAGAAGATATCGCCCTCACCGACATGCTAAAGAAATTCACCTTCCCATTCATTAAGCCGTAAGACGGGTCTTCCGACCCGGGCAATCACATTGTGCAGTACAAGTAGAAGATGCTTACTGTGGCAATCCAAAAGGAGCACAAGGAGGCCGTCATGTGCAAGGGGTTCGGTTCTAGCCTGATAGGGGCCACCTTGCAATGGTTCATATCGATTCCAACCGAAACCATAAGATCCTTTGCCCTACCAAAGACCTACCAGAGATGATGGACATAAGGGAGCCAAAGGACACAAACCTCTGGGTAAGTCGGACGTCAACAAATTCCCACCAGTACATACTTGGTCGAACGTGTGTGTCTGTGTCCTGAAAGCCAGTACAAATATGAAGTGAGATGCTGGTAGGAGTCCTGAAAGAGATGGGAGGCCAAGTCAAATGGCCCTAGAAGATGAGGTCACCCGACCATCGTCGGAATCTAAAAAAATGGTGCGACATCCACAATGACCACGGTCACAGAACAGAGGATTACATATCCTTAAGAATAGAAGTCAACGAGCTGCTCAAGAAGGGACACCTAGAGAATTCCATTCCAACAAAGCTAAAGAGATGCTGGATAACCAGGAAGAAGGAGTCCCAGCCGGCCGTCAAGCACCTGATTCCCCAAGGCACGATAGGGTGATGAATGTCATATCGGGAGGTTCGGAGATAAGTGGCATCACACATGCCGTTACCAAGAAAAGCACAAGGCTCGCTAAAAATAATCATAACACCCTAGAGGTCAAGCGCCAAAATCTCAGCCAGGAAGTCATAACTTTCATGGCTGGAGGACAAGATGGGATCCTGACACCACATCATGAGGAGTTGGTTGTCTCATTGTCGGGTGCAAATTGTTTGGTGAAGAGAGTAGTTATCGACAAGGGGAGCTCTACGGACGTACTTTACCCTAGGAGCATACACATACATGGGTCTAACCCAGGAAGCCTTGATCAAGAAGCCCATGCGGCTTGTGGGGTTCAGTGGGGAAGTCAAGCAGACCATCAGAGAGATAACACTTTCGGTGTGCGCCAGAGGAATCAACTTGTCCATTAAGTTTCCTGTCATAGACTGTCCCTCTGCCTATAACATGATCATGGGCAGGCTCTGGATACACGAGATGAGAGTCGTGCCGTCAACCCTGCACGAAGTACTCAAGTTTCCAACCCCATGGGGAATCAAAGAGATCAAGGGTGATCAAGAAAACGCTCGATCATGCTACCAAACCACTTTAAGGGAAAGACGACTCCACTATAGCAATTACAGAGACCACTTCCCGCATTGCACACTGAAGAGCTGGAAGTGGAACAACTGGATGACATTCCTCTGGTACCCGGAGAGCAAGGAAGAAACCTCAGAATAGGGGCAAGATTGCAAGAAGGCATAAGCCAAAGGCTGATAGACTTTCTCGGATCCAATGCGGATTGCTTCGCCTGGTCCCACGTGGATATGCCAGGAATAAACCCGGAAGTCATAGTCCACAAGATACAAGTGGATCCCAAATACCCGGCAATCAAGCAAAAAAGGAGGAAGTTCGCACCTGAATGAGACGAGATCATCAATGATGAAGTCAAAAACCTCCTAGCGGATGGGTTCATTAGAGAAGTCCACTATCCAGATTAGCTAACAAACTTCATCATGGTCCGGAAGAAGAACGGCAAGTGGCGAGTTTGCATAGATTTCACGAATCTAAATAAATCTTGCCCTAAGGATCCTTTCCCGCTGCCCCACATAGACAAGCTGGTGGATGCCACAGCTGCACACCAGCTAATGAGCTTCATGAATGCCTTTTCTGGGTACAATCAAATACTCATGCATCCAGACGACCAGGAAAAGACGTCCTTCCTGACCTCTCGTGGAATCTACTGCTAGAAGGTGATGCTTTTTAAATTGAAGAATGCGGGATTCACTTATCAGAGGCTAGTCAACATGATGTTCGCAGACCAGACCGACCAAACCATGGAAGTCTATATAGACGACATGCTGGTTAAGTCCTTAGATGCGGAAGACCACATAGCCCACCTGCAACAAGCCTTCTCTACCTTTAGGAAGGACAATATGAAGCTCAATCCCTTCAAGTGATCATTCGGGATAAGCTCCGGGAATTTTTTGGGGTACATAGTAACATACAGGAGCATTGAAGTGAACCCGAAGCATATCAGAGCGATCCAGGCGATTCCTTTGCCCAAGACCCCACGAGGCATCCAGAAGCTCACCGGAAGAATGGCGACATTGGGTAGATTCATATCCAGGCTGGTCGACAATTCGCATGCATTCTTTGAAGCCCTTAAGTTCACAAGGAAATTTGAATGGAACCAAGAGGCCGAAGACGCCCTAGTTAAACTCAAGGAATATCTCACAACGCCACCTCTTCTCTCCAAGCCCCAAGACGAAGCGCCTCTGCTCCTATACCTGGCCATCTCAGAGCACGCCGTCAGTGCCATCTTAGTTAGAGAAGAAGAAAGCAAGCAGTGTCCGGTGTACTACGTAAGTAAATCCCTTCTGGACACCAAGACTCGCTATAGCCACCTGGAGAAACTGGCCCTCGCCTTGGTCGTCTCGGCCAGGAAGCTGCTTCCCTACTTCAAGGCTCACAAAGTGATAGTCGTCACGTCTTTCCCTAGGAAATATGTACTCGACAAGCTAGAAGTATACAGAAGACTGGCCAAATGGGAAATGGAACTTGGAGAGTACGATGTGATCTTCCGCCCTGCCACGAAAATCAAATCATAGGTCCTTGCAGACTTCGTACCAGAGTTCTCCCCGCCGATGGTACCAGGGGCAGAAGAAGAGGTCAGGATCCAGCAAGAAAATAAAAGTGAATAGGAATGGGAACTTTATATGGATGGATCCGGCAACATACGAGGGGCAGGTGTAAGCCTCATGCTAATCTCACCAAGACGAGAAGTGTTATCAAGAGCAATAAGATGCAACTTTAGAGCCACAAACAATGAAAGTGAGTATGAAGCTTTAATTGCGGGACTCAACCTGGCAAAAGACTTAGGAATAAAAAACCTACAAAATGTGATTCCCAATTGATCCTAAGCTAGACGCAAGGCGACTACCAAGCAAAAGACGCTAGTATGACCAAGTACCTGACCATAGCCAAGAGGCTCGTTGATTCGTTCAAAGCATTCAAACTCACACAGATCTCAAGGGAACAAAACTCACATGAGGACGCCTTGGCCAACCTGGCCTCGGCCCTAAAAACTGCGGAGCCAACTAGCGTACCTTTGCTTGTTCTCCAATGGCCAGCTACTGACGAGGATGCCAAAGGGCCTCAGGTTTCCAACATTGGAGAAGAGGAAACCTGGATGATGCGTATTATTTCTTACCTGAAGGATGACGTCCTGCCCAATCTGAGGAGTGAATGACGTAAGATCAAAAGGCAACCATCCCGCTACTACCTGATTCACGGAAAACTCTACAGAAGATCCATCTCAGGTCCATACCTCGAATGCGTAAATCCCGAAGACGCAGATCTAGTCCTCAAGGAGCTGCATGAGGGTGAATGCGGATCCCACTCCAGTGGAAGAAGATTGGTGCTAAGAGCCAAGAGGGCAGGCTACTATAGGCCTACAATGGCCCATGATGCCCTCCAGATGGCCAAGTATTGTGATAAATGCCAGAGGCACGCGCAAGTTTCCAAGCTACCCCCGGAAAACCTCAAATCCATGAGTTCTCCATGACCATTCATGAATTGGGGAATGGACATCGTGGGAAAATTCCCGACAGCTCCCGGGCAGCTAGAGTACCTCTTGGTAGTCACAAAATACTTCTCTAAATGGGTGGAGGCAGAAGGCTTGAGCAAGATTACGGATTTCCAAATAAAGAGGTTCCTCTGGAAGAACGTGGTAGCACAATTCGGAACGCCTCAAGAGATAGTTATAGAAAATGGTCCGCAATTCACAACCAAAAACTTCAAAAAGTTTTGCGAAGATTGGAGCATAAAACTAACTTTTTCAACTGCAAGACATCCACAATCCAATGGGCAAGTCGAATCCACCAACAAGACAGTAGTCAACCTTCTGAAAAAGAGGCTGGACGACGCTAAAAGCAACTGGGTCGAAGAACTTCCAGCTACCCTATGGGCAGGCCAGCTAGCATTAAGACTTCGACAGGGGAAACACTTTTCTCCCTAGTCTACAGAACGAGGTAGTGTCTCCTGCCAAAGCACTGATGGCTTTGTCCCTGGATCCCTCGACAAAAAAAAGGAAGCCGCAATAATCCGAAACTGAAGTACCAACAAGAAGTAGCTCGCAGCTACAATAAGAAGGTACAAACCCAGACGTTCCAACAAGGAGAATGGTCTCTGCGCCAATTCTTTGAGAATACCAGGGACAAGGCCATGGGAAAGTTGGCGCCTAGCTGGGAAGGACCATACCAAATCATTGAAGTCAAAGGAGCAGGGGCATACAAGTTGTTATGAGTGATTTTTGTCGTTCTTTGTAGCACTATGGAAGCTAGAGGTCGATGAATGTTTATCAAAGGTGGAAAGAGGTTTTTTTTAAGAACTAAGATCAAAGATGGCGAAAAAGTTGTTTGTTGTATTGATTTTTGGCTTAAGGTTTCGTGCGTACACGTTTTGCCCTTGAGCTTGGTATTTATACATGTGTTTCATGATTATCTCTCCAAGAATTTGATATATCATGATTATCTATAGAATATATGCATCTATATCTATAATACATGTCATTATCTACTAATTTAAATAGCAAAAAAGAGGAGAAGCGGTGGTTGGCTGGCTTCTGGCTATGCTTGGTCGTTTGATTTCCGGCTTCCGGCTATGCGACGTCATCTGACTTCCTGCTGATGGGCATTCCCCTGCTTTGAGGTCTTACTGTTGTACTCCATCTAAGTCTGGGGAATTCCCATGACCTAAATTACTCCCAAAAGTTTGCCCCTAATTGCGCAGGTTTGATCCGAAGCTGTGGAATAACATGTCTTCCAGGTGGCTTAGGCAGGAAGCCAATATTCGCTTGGCCTTTTTTGGTTGTGGCTTGCACCGCCTCTACTTTCTATAAGCGTTTGCTTGCTTTTGGTTTGAGTGTTATCAGATAATGAGCATCGTTGCAGCGGGTGGTTGCGTCTGGCTCTTGACGTCTGGCCTCGGGGCTTTGAATTCTGAACTACGTGAGCCGTTTGCAGTTTTCAAGGAGGGTTGATTTGTTTGAAAAATCCCAGCTATTTGAGTTGGTGAAGAGAAGAATTCGTAGTTGTTAGCGAAGATTTGCAAAGATTTAAAGAGAAAAAAATAATCGTTACTCTTCGCGAGATTCGCGCCAATGATTGGACGCGTGTGGCCAATTTAATTTTCTTCTCTTTCCTATTAAACCTTTTCATCCGTCTTCTTTGGCATTTTCGCTTCATCAGAGAGATAGCACTTCCGATGTGCGCCTGAGGAATCAACTTGTCCACTAAGTTTTTTGTCATAGACGGTCCCTCTGCCTATAACATGATCATGGGCAGGCCCTAGATACACGAGATGAGAGCCGTGATGTAAACCCTGCACCAAGTACTCAAGATTCCAACCCCATGGGGAATCAAAGAGATCAAGTGTGATCAAGAAAACGCTCAATCGTGTGATCAGACCACTTTGAAGGGAAAGATGGCTCCGCTATAGCAATTACAGAGACCACTTCCCGCATTGCACACTAAAGAGCCGGAAGTGGAACAACTGGATGACGTTCCTCTGGTACCCGGAGAGCAAGGCAGAAACCTTGGAATAGGGGCAAGATTGCAAGAAGGCATACGCCAAAGGCTGATAGACTTTCTCACTTCCAATGCGGATTACTTCGCCTGGTCCCACGTGGATATGCCATGAATAAACCCGAAAGTCATAGTCCACAAGCTGCATGTGGATCCAAAATACCCGACAGTCAAGCAAAAAAGGAGGAAGTTCGCACCTGAATGAGACGAGATCAGCAATGGTGAAGTCAAAAACCTCCTAGCGGCTGGGTTCATTAGAGAGGTCCACTATCCGTATTAGCTAGCATACGTCGTCGTAGTCAGGAAGAAGAACGACAAGTGGCGAGTTTGCATAGCTTTCACGAATCTAAATAAATCTTGCCCTAAGGATCCTTTCCCGCTGCCTCACATAGAAAAGCTTGTGGATGCCACAACTGGACACCAGCTTATGAGCTTTATGGATGCCTTTTCTAGGTACAATCAAATACTCATGCATCCAGACAACCAGGAAAAGTCGTCCTTCATGACCTCTCGTGGAATCTACTGCTAGAAGGTGATGCCTTTTTGATTGAAGAATGCGGGATTCACTTATCAGAGGCTAGTCAACATGATGTTCGCAGACCAGACCGGCCAAACCATGGAATTCTATATAGATGACATGCTGGTTAAGTCCTTAGATTCGGAAGACCACATAGCCCACCTGCGACAAGCCTTCTCTACCTTGAGGAAGTACAACATGAAGCTCAACCCCTCTAAGTGCTCATTGGAGGTAAGCTCCATGAAAGTTTTGGGGTACATAGTCACATACATGACAATTGAAGTGAACCCGGAGCATATCAGAGCGATCCATGCGATCCCTTCGCCCATGACCCCACGAGACGTTCAGAAGCTCACCGGAAGAATGGCAGCCTTTAGTAGATTCATATCCAGGCTGTCCGACAAGTCGCATGCATTCTTTGAAGCCCTTAAGTTCACAGGGAAATTTGAATGGAACAAAGAGGCCGAAGACGCCCTAGTTAAACTCAAGGAATATCTCACAACGCCACCTCTTCTCTCCAAGCCCCAAGACGGAGAGCCTCTGCTCCTATAACTGGCCGTCTCAGAGCACGCCGTAAGTGCCAGCTTTGTCAGAGAAGAAGAAAGCAAGCAGCGTCCGATGTACTACGTAAGTAAATCCCTTCTGGACACCGAGACTCGCTATAGCCACCTGGAGAAACTGGCCCTCACCTTTGTTGTCTTGGCCAGGAAGCTGCTTCCCTACTTCCAGGCTTCCCAAGTAATAGTCGCCACGTCTTTCCCTATTAAATCTATACTCCACAAGCCAGAAGTATCTGGAAAACTGGCCAAATGGGCAGTGGAACTTGGCGAGTATGATGTGATCTTCCGCCCTGCCTTGGCGATCAAATCATAGGTCCTAGCAGACTTCGTAGCAGAATTCTCCCCGCTGGAGGTACCAGGGGCCGAAGAAGAGGTCATGATCCAACAAGAAAATAACAGTGAAGAGGAATGGGAACTTTATGTGGATGGATCTAACAATATACGAGGGGCAAGTGTAGGCCTCGTGCTAATCTCACCAAGAGGACAAGTGGTATCAAGAGCAGTAAGATGCAACTTTAGAGCCACCAACAATGAAAGTGAGTATGAAGCTTTAATTGCGGGACTCGGCCTGGCAAAAGACTTGGGAATAGAAAACCTACAAGTTTACAGTGATTCCCAATTGATCGTAAGTCAGACGCAAGGTGACAACCAAGCGAAAGATGCTAGCATGACCATGTACATGGCCATAGCCAAGAGGCTCGTTGATTCGTTCAAAGCATGCAAACTCACACAGATCCCAAGGGAACAAAACACGCATGCGGACGCCTTGGCCAACTTTGCCTCGACCCTAAAAACTGCGGAGCCAACTAGCGTACCTTTGCTGGTTTTCCAAAGGCCGATTACTGACGAGGATGCCAAAGGGCCTTAGGTTTCCAACATTGAAGAAGAGGAAACCTGGATGACGCCCATTATTTCCTACCTAAAGGATTACCTCCTGCCCAACCTGAGGAGTGACTGCCGTAGATCAAAAGTAAAACATCCCACTGCTACCTGATTCACAGAAAACTCTACAGAAGATCCTTCTCAGACCCATACCTCAAATGCGTAAATCTGGAAGACGCAGATCTAGTCCTCAAGGAGCTGTATGAGGGCGAATGCGGATCCCACTCCAGTGGAAGAAGCTTGGTGCTAAGAGCCAAGAGGGTAGGCTACTATTGGTCGATAATGGCCTATGACGCCCTCTAGATGGCCAAGTATTGTGATAAATGCCAGAGGCACACACAAGTGTCCAAGCTATCCCCGAAAAACCTCAAATCCATGAGTTCTCCATGGCCATTCATGAAGTAGGGAATGGACATACTGGGAAAATTCCTGACAGCTCCCGGCCAGCTAGACTACCTCTTGGTAGTCACAGACTACTTCTCTAAGTGGGTGGAGGCAGAAGCCTTGAGAAGGATTATGGATGTCCAAATCAAGAGGTTCCTATGGAAGAACGTGGAAACACGATTCGGAACGCCTCAAGAGATAGTTACAGACAATGGTCCGCAATTGAAGTACATACAATTTCATGCATATTTTAGTGTGTTTTAGCTTAGTTTTCATTCATAAATAGGTTGTAAATAAGCATATTAGCTTTAGAATGCATCATTTAGAGTCTTGAGTCTATAATAGGTTTATATTGTCTTTTGCATCCATCTTTCTTGCATTTGTAGGTACTATTTTGGATGGACTTTG
>OVAN01014893.1:0-11237 GCA_900406275.1 Anastatica hierochuntica
TCTTGTTCATCTCAATTTCGTCATACGAATCTCGTTAACCTAAATATCGCAAACTGTTCGCATATTCGTCTTACTCACGCTTTTTTTTTATCTTACTTCGCAGCTTAGTTTCGTAACCTTAACCTAATTTCTCGTGTTCATCACCTGATCTTATCGCTTTTTGGCTACAGAGAATCCGTGAACCACGTAAACGTTGACAGTGAGAATTTCGGTTCCCACAAAAATCTATGAAAAACTAAGAAGAGAAATTGCTGCTTAGGTAGCTTAGGGTTTTAAGAAGGTTAGCATTGAGTATTTATGAGGGAAAGGGTTGAATTGGGTCGATACGGAAAAAACCGGGTCGGATCTAAGCAAATTTGGTGTCTCTGGAGGTTCCTGGCGATCCAAGGGGTCTGGCTTGCGTTCTATAACACCCAGAACTAGCCACCAGCCTCCTCCCTGCATCACCTAGCTGCCGGGAGCCATCTGGCTAGCGGTCTGCAACACCCAAAACTGGTCGCCAGCCTCTTCCCAGCAACACCTGTCTTCGGTGTTTCAACCATAATTCTTGAATCGTAGCTCAGAATGAGCTGAAACAACTGCCAATACGAAGCTAACTCAATTTACTATCTTATGTAAAAGTTGGAGCTCAATACAATCACGGGAAGGCTTCCATATGATAACATATTTAAGACACTTTGGCCGGTTCTCCATCTAACATCTACCCATTTGCATCCAAGAACATTTTCTTCATGATTCTTTAAGCTCCATGCCTTTTGCATCATTCAATTCATCCATTGAGCTCCAAAGTACCTAAAAGTTATAAAGAAATGCAATGCAAAGCACCAAATATAGCCTAAGACTATAAGATGATCAATATAAACTAAATGAGACTAAAACTAATACTAAAGCTTCTAAATGAGCTAAAAGTGATTGAAAACCATGCAACACTAATACTAAAAATGATACAAAATACACATATATCACAAAGCTTTCTTCATCTTCTTCTCTTTTGGGCGTTTCTCGTTCTTCGTCTAGTTGGATGATTGGATGTAAGTGGAGCTCCGTTCTTTTTGTTGCAGGGTTTGGAGTGAGGTTGAAAACTATTGAAGGGGTCACGGTAGTGGTAGTCTATGGCTTCAAAGGAAGATTACATATGTGCCATTTCCAATGCACGTATAAAAGACCTCTCCACTAGGGCCAAAGCCGAAAATGAACCTTCGGTCCAACAAATATTGCATGTCAAGCGTCGTTCCTTCTATGCGGTTCTCATCATTGACCTCTTCATCATCTTTGTTCTTCCACCCATCAAGTTGTATTCCAAAGTATCGGAATAACGGGGTAAGCATTCCACCAACTCCTATCACGGCTTCCTTTACAATTGAATGTCCGCCACATGTTCAAGAAGGATGGCAACGAAGATCATCCTCGTGCTTGTGTCTTCTCGCAAGGGATCAAACCATCTTCCACCGTGCTCCCATAGATTCTTCTTCAATCCTTGGAACAAGAAATGCATAGCCTTGTTCCCCATAAAATGGTGGTTCCCATTCATAAAGAAGAAATTCACCAAAAACTTCATTGTGTAGCGAATTTTTGGATTGCGAATCTTGGTTATGGTGGCTTCATCTTCAACATGGTCTCCAAATGCTATCGTCATCCATAGCTTGCTTACATCCAAACCATCCCGAAATCCAATCTTGTTTCTCTTCCTCTCGAATCCATAAACTCGACATAAATCCTTTGTCGAGATGATATACTCTTCATTCTTGATCTGAAAGGCCACATACCCTAGTTTCGAAGTCATCCCCATGGTGAAAGTTCATTGTTGCTAAGAATGGAAGAGTAGGTTGGACATAGGTGGGATAGTGAATCTCAAACAATCTTCCAAGGTCCATATACCCTAGCAAGTACTTCACTTGGTTATCGATCCCCATCTTAGACATCATTTTCTCATCCAACCACAATGTTCCTTTCACTTACGAGTTCCTTTGAAGATGGAAGTATTGTTTCTTTTCTTTTTCTGACCATATGGGGTAAGATAGTCTCATAGCTTGTCGTGGTGGTGCCATTCGTTTGGATCCTACACTTAAGAATGTAGCAAAGTGAATTTTAAAGATTAAAGACCATAATGAGAAAGCAAAAGGGTTTAGCCTTGAAATGGAATTATCAATTAAGCACAAACATTTCCATTATCCAATCAACTATCTTAAGCTAACTCATAAACCCAAATGCATCATGCTTAGTTAGAACCAAAATTCCATCATAATATGGAATACAATTTTCGGCCAAAAAGGTTAAATCATGCATTTGATTTTTCACTTCTCAAACTAATGGCTCTTGTTCAAATGCTTTCTAAAATACCAAGTTCAAAATCCAAATGATACCTTTTAAATAACAAATCCAAATGATACCATTTGAGCATGAATGTGAGATGAATGTGAAGATAGAGTCTATCTACCGAGACATGAATGTCAAGCATGAAGCTCTTGCTTCACATGTCAAGGTAATAGATTCTCAACTCCAACAAGTGATCTCGGACCATAACGGAAAAGGAGTTGCTAAAGAGAAACGAGAATCAAGCAATGATTTTTGCAATGCATTCTTGGAAAAGATCGACCACACTCCTCAACCATGGGACGATATTGTCTTTACTCTTGAAGAGGAAAAGATTATTGATGATTTTGAGAATCTATTTTTGAATCCTCTCGATGAGATTGATGATTGTTTAGATGTTGATTTGGTTGGGAACCCGGATTTTAAGGAAATCCTAGTCCTTGAATCCTAGAAATCTCTTTGAAGATCCTAGCTAAAGCCTAAATCCAACGACAACGGCGCCAAAACTTGACGTGGGTCAGTTTCGTCCAAGTTTAAAATTTATAAACATAAACCCTACTTTCAATCCCACAAGAGAAGGGGGTCAATTGTAGTACTTTAGGGTCGTCCAGAGATTTAGAGGCTAGACTAGTAGAACCTAAGCAAAGAGAATAAACTAAGCGTCCTAGTCTAGGTGGGCGATTTAGATGGGGATCGTCATGGGTCTCCACTAAATCTAATGGTAATCAAGGACAAACATAATGAAAATGCATAAAAGAAAGCAATAAGCAAAACAACAAGAAAGTAAAGCAATAAAGGAGTGAACTTGGATCTAATCAATAAAAAGATAGGATCTTGAGATAATGATTATGGGTTTGGGGTCAATCTAGTGATGTGATGGACTTTGTTAAGGCTTTATTAGAAGATTGAAGCTATTCCTAGACTAAAGGTCCCTCTATTATCGATCAACGCACTCTCGTGGCGAAGATCTATTCACCTATACACATTACAAGGCTCAACTCTCGTTTGTTGGCTATCTAAACATGTATGTGATAATGTTCCTCAAGCCCTTCTAGCCATTTAACACCTTGTTTTCCCAACGAGCAAACTACTCTCATAGCTCAAGGTGAAAAATATAGATCTAGTTCTCTCAAGCATTTCATCGAACACTTTCTAGGTGTCAATGAGCAAGCAAATAACTTTAAAGAACTAAACTAGATCTAGTAGGAATCTATTCCAAAATCTATCCTAATCATCCATCACAACCCTAGATCTATCCCTAGCCTACCATATCTCAAGATCCAAGAAGGATTTACTCACTAAGAGTCATGGAAATCCAAAGACAAGAGTTTGGTCTTTAAGCTCCCATGATCTTAGAAAAATAGATCTAGATAAAGAGATGAAGAAGAAAAGATCCAAATCACTCAAAAGTATTAAGAAGTTATTACAATGTTTTAGATGTCAAAATGAAAGAAAAATTAAACAAAGTTCAACAAAGATAAGCATTGATATGTTCTTGGTTCATTAAGAGGCTATTTATACAAAAGGAAGGAGTGTGGGTGCCCTAAAAAAGGGTTTCTTCAGATCAAGTGAGCCTTATGTTGCCCCAATGCATGCTACTATCGACCCTTGGGTCGACAGTAGCTCACCTTGGGCAGCAAAACTGCCAAGGGAGGCTACTGTCGACCCAAGGTTGCCCACTGTCGACCTCTGGATCGACAATAGGGCTCTTTGGCAGCTCTTTGTCTCTTCTTTCTCCTCTTGGTTGCTCTTCTTGAAGCCAACTTCTTCCATAGTGTTTATCTCCTTTTGTCCTTGGTTTTTAGCTCTATTTCCACCTTAGATTCACCTCTAATGCCTCCATGAATCCATCTTGAAGTTGCACCTACAAATCCAAAGAAAATGGTATGCAAATGCAATATGCTCCAAAACTAAACTCTAGACTTAAACTTATGGATTCTAAGACTTATATGCAATATTTACAACCTAAATGTGGATGAAACTAAGCTAAAATGCATCAAAATATGCATGAATATATGTACACATCAGCAGCCTCGTGCTTCACATCTATCATCGTCCTAGCAATGAGAGCGCCATAGTTGGCTCTCTGAGGACTAACAACAAAAGGAGAGATGAGGGTGAAGACCTCATCCCTAAGTACTAAACTCTGCACGGTCCTACTGAAGATCCTCTGTGAAATGAGGGTATGCACATACCATAACGATGGATATCAAATCTTCGCCTCCTTTGAATGCTTAGGCCTAAGTGTCTCATGAGCAAATCGATCTCAAACAGTTTAGCCCGCGTGATCCGCGCTAAACTTGGCTTCATCAAAATATTCCAAGTGAAAAATCTCACACAATTCACCAATAGTCAAAGAGTAAGGAGTACTTCTAGATGAGAATGTGAGAACTCCATCTTGAGCCTTAGCTCGTTTTTTATTGGGATATGAGAGCTCAACCGTGCTAAGGAGTTCCTTGGTAAGCTCCTCATAGATCGGGAAAAAAATTTCTACAAAAACTCTCAACTTCAAAGCTTCCATGAACCAAGTGGCATCCCTTGTCAATCCTAAAACGTCAAGTGTTGGGAGGTGAATCTTCAATGGAACTTGAATCTTTATGGTTGCAAGGGCTGCCCCATAATTAAAACTTGGGTCTATCTTTGGTCAAAAAACTCTTCTTCTCGGTTCTTAAGGTGCCAAAATCAAGAGCTTAAGTCCTTTAGCTCTTAACATTTTTTTTTGCTTCTTTGGTGGTGGAGACTTGCGCATATCATTTATGATTTGATAAACTGGAACAAAAACCATCTCTTCTCCTTGTGTCTCTTCTCCATCCTCATCTGATTCATCACTGAAAGTAGCTTCACTCTCACTAGCTATATCCTTTTCATGCTTCTTTGTGACCTTATTTGAATTCTCCATCGTATATGTTTTCAACTTCTTGGATTTTCCGGGTTTAGAAGGATTGCTCGGTTCTTGAATCTTAAGAGCTCTTCCCTTTCGGATAGCTATCCTTGTTGATTTCCTCATAATCTCCTCATTGTCCATTGTTGAATATCCTACAGAATCAAAAGTCAAAGAGACAAATTCAAAGAGAATATGTATATGTTCTGAAACAGTTTGTAATAGCAAAAAAAAAAACATCTATGTGATATGAGAAACAAATCAAAAGCAACAAACAAACAAGAACTCAAATTTCTCAAAAATTCAAAGTCGTTTTCAGATTTTTACACTAAGCCAAAAATCATCGCCAAAAATTTCTATTTTATGGTTATATGATGCAAAATAACTAGCATATACTAGTTATACATAAAGAAATGGCTTTAGAACAAGCAAATGTAACAAATTTAAACTCTAATTTTTGGACTTTTTAGGCTCCGAAAGTTCAAAATTTTGAAATTTCAAAATTTAGTGGAAACAAGCTATTTAACATGTTCTAAGTGTAATCCATGAACCCAACAAGCTTTTCGAAAGGAAATCTCTAAGAATCAAGCTAAGAAAAACCTAAATCTAAGAAACTGATAAAATCCTAAAAATTGTAACTTTAAGAGAAAGAGAGTTTAAGAACATACTTTGATGCTTGAATGAAGAAAGCAATGAGATTCTTCAATTGAAATCAACCAAACTTTAGCAAATGAACAAAGAATTTAAGGTTTTGAAATTTTGTTCTTAGGGTTTTAAACTTGCTCAAGAGAAAGAGATGAAGTTTTAAGAGTTTTAGATCCAAAACTACGAAAGTGAAAACCAAAGTCTTGTTTTTCCCTTCCTATTTTCAAAATTGGTTAGGCAAAAATAGGGAAATTGGTTTGGTTTTGCAAAAATTGGGTTTTGGACACAAATATTAAAAATTGGGGTTACTTACCTCTAGGACTGGTTGGGGACTGTATTTTGGCATGACCATCTCGTGCAAATCACACCAGCCGATCAATATAAGTCACGGACGAGGCTCTCGGATACTAGGACTTGCCGCGTGCACTTTCTCGGCAAAGACCGGTCCTGGGAACAACGCCGACCGGTCATTGAATCTAGTTGGTGCACGTGATTGAGGCAAGAGGCTCGGGACACCGGTCGTGTGCCTTGGTGTGGCACACACCGGTCTTGGAGCCTTCGGCGGCCAGTCGGGACGTTTTCTCGGCCGTATTGTGTTTTTCGTGGTCTTTCCGCGTTCCGATCGGTCATTTTGAATTCTGGATGGTCGGTTAATGTTCCAGGATGTTCTTTTATGGTACCAAAATGTTTTTAAACATTTTTGACGATTGAGTTTCCGAAATAATTGAAAATACGGTCAATTGGACGTTCTTGAGTTCTTGAAACTTCTTTTTGACCGAATTAAGAACTTGTTTGGATAGTTGGTCGTTGTTGCTCGGATCTTTAGAGTTATATGGTGAATTTACAGTCTGCCAACCTGATTCTTATCTTAAAATGACCCTTTTGGCTTAGCCAAGCTCATTGGCTAGCCGAAAAAGACGTAACGTTAGCAAAAACTTAAAATTTGAAAAATCAAAATTCTAACCGGGCTTTTTTATTCATAATGGTCACTTTGCTCAGGCATCTTTGATAGTTTGATTTGATTTGTTTGGCGGGTGCTGGAAATCTCCATGTTTCCTTTTGTTAAGAAACTTGATCCTCCAAGCAACTTTTCATTTTGACCGTTCCAGGGTCGTTTTCTCTCGTGAATCTTACCTATCATAGTGTTTGTTAATAAAAAAATGAAGTTCGAGGTTTATTTACCTCTTTTGTTACTGTTTAAGACTCTCCGGGATAGATTTCATTGTTTTAGTATGATCAAATGATGGTATTTCTCAAGCTTATCATCTTGGTTCTTCATGATATCATCACTTTGTTCCAAGAATTTTTGAATTGAAGACTTAGCTTGATTGGCGGTTCTCAACATCCTTTTCCAGTATAAAATGAATGTTTGGAATGATCCAGGAGATGGCTTAGACGATTTAGATCCACTTTCTTACCAAAATTGAAAGTCTGATTTTGAGGCATTATGCTCCTTACACCGGTCGACTGCAATATTGTGGCACACTCCAATATTTTGGCAGTCATCACCCAGTCACAACGACTTTCAGGTTTGTTCTCGAGTCCGAAATTTTTTGTTGTTTTCTCTTGATTTTATAAAATCCTAGAAAAAAACTTAACTATTAGACATCTAAATAAGTACTAGAAAATTAAAAATTAAAATTAAAACCATGTGGGTTGCCTCCCACAAAGCACTTGTCTTGAGTCTTTAGCTCGACTCCTTTCACTTTGTATGCGTGATCGGTTTCCACTAAAGAAATTGTCGTTCCTTTAGCTTCTTGGGTCTCTAGAATTTCTGGTTTAGAGGGTGATTTGAGATCATCAAGCATACATTCCAATATCTTCATAAATCACAATTGCCTTCAAGAATAGCTTAAGAGTGTTGTCGAGCTTCTTTTTGTAAATTTCATCGTTCTTGAAATCAAGACCAATGGGATTCGGATCTTGACTTTAGCATAGGATGTTGGCAACTTGTACACGTCTTCCTCTTCTTCATCCACGTCTAAGAAAGGGTCAGTTTGTACCTCAATGGGACAAGATTCTTTCCTTGCATCTATTTTCGCCGATTTTGAAGAAATTAACATTTTGATGGATGTAACTTCTTTCTTTGAGACTTTATGTGTCTTATGGCTATCTCCAGAGTCTAGACTAACCTTCTTTTGTCTCCAGAATAACTTCATTTTCTTTGGAGTTGTAGCTCACAATAGGATAAAAGACTTGCTTGTTCACTCTTGCTAAGCAAATTCTTTTGTTGGGGAAATTGAAGAATGCTCCAACAGTAGCTAAGAATTGAGAGCCAAGGATCAGTGGATTTGTCTTCCCTCCCTTAGTAAAAACGACTTGAAAGTCAGTAAGTATGAGAAATCCTCTTACTTCAGGTAGAACATCAGGCAAAAATCCATATGATGTGGATGTAGACATATCATATACTCAATAAAGATTCGAGATGGTCAAACGTTTGAAAGCCCTAAGTCCAGAGCCATTCTTAGTGACATTATATTCACATTAGCTCCAATATCAAATAAGCAATCATCAATTCTGACTTTATTTATTAGGAAAGGAATGATGAACTTTCCTGGACATTCAATCTTCTCTAAAGGAATCATGTTGAGTCTCTTCTTGTAAGCTCTCTTAGATTCATTTTGGTAAATGATCCAAAGGTGATTTCCCTTCAGAATTGAGGTCTTGAAGAGGTTTCTTAGCAGTAGACACGACCTCCTTAGCTTCCTTTAAGTTGATGACCTTGCAGAAGGATTTCACCGGATGTTCCTGTTTCTTGACAACTTCACTCGTTTGAGTGATTTGAACTTCAAGCTTCTGGACATGAGTAACAATGGCTTCATACTTTTTTGTATGCGCATTGTAGATGTTTTTCATCCTCTCATTAAGCTCCTTGTTATTTTTTTCATCTCTTGAGAGATTTGCTTCAGCATTGTCTCAAGCTTGCTCTCTTGTAGATTTGATGCTTTGACTTAAGGATAAATGAATGACTGCTTAACTTGGTACATTCCTTTGTTAAAAGGTTGTTGCTTAGGCTGATAGGAAGCTTCTTTTTGGGAGTTTTGAGGTGGATAGTACTGATCTTGAGGGTTCCCTACATTAGTATTCCGGTAGGACATATTTGAGTTGTTTCGGTATCCTTGGTTGTATCCCTTGTTTCCAAAATTTCCACCAATGTAGTTCACTTCTTCCTTATTTTCCTCTTTTCCATCTTCTAAGCACTCCATATTTAGAGCTTTATTGGCATCTCCACTGGTATCGACAACATGAACTCTCGTCTATCTTTTAGTAGTTGAGAAAGCATCGTCTTTAGCTCTGAAATTTGCGCGGCTTTTGTTGAATTGATGGATCCACACACGTTTCTATCATAAATAGGATCACTATTGGCATCACTAGTACCTAGGTTCTTGATCAAAAGCTTGGCTTCAGGCACATATTTAGTCATAAAGCTCTCATTGTTGGTTGTGTCTAGAGAAAGCTTGTACTTATGGTCGATACCATTATAGAAGGCGTTCCATAGATTTCCTTCATAGAAACCATGTTTTGGGAAGTCATTTTTGTACTCCTTGAACCTTTCTAATGCTTCATAAAAGGATTCTATAGGTCCTTGTTGAAAGTCGAGATTTTGCTTCGAATGGAGCTCGATCTCTACATAGTGTAGAACTGGTTCAAAATGCACATTTTTATTCGTCCCAAGTGGTGATGGATTGTGGTGGCAGCAAATTCATCCATCTAAGAGACTTATCATTTAGTGAGAATGTAAAGAGATTAGAATTAAAGTAGTCCGGTGGAACTCCATTTGTACGCGTAGTGCTGCATATATCTTCAAATGTGTCGATATGGTCAAGTGGGTGTTCTGTGGATTGTCCATGGAATTGATTTTGCTTCACTAAGGCTATTATCTGAGGTTTAATCTCAAAAAATTCCTTTGAGGTTGAGGAGGACGAATTGGATTTCTATCCAATAAGAATGCATCAGAAGAATGGAAGTCTCCAATAGTTTAAGGATGGCGAGGCTGATTCTGATGAGCTCATCCTTGAGGGGGCTAATTCTGAGGTAAAGCTTGGTTAATCAAGGCTTGAAGTAGTTTTGGAAGTTGCTATAATCCAACTAAATTCTCAGCTGGAATTTTTTGTGGGTTATCCACTCGAACATGTGCATTTCCTCTTCCTGGTTGGTTTAGTGGAACGGGGGCAGCACCCATAGGTTCTTGTTGGTTTCCTTGGACTCCTTGAATTTCTACAGCAGCAGGTAAGTTGGCGTGAGGTGGAAGAAGGGCAAAAGGGGTGACGGGAAGTCCATGATCAACAGCTACGTCTTCTTGTTCAATGAGAAAGGTTTGATTGTCCACAAGATGTGGTTGTCCGTGAGGAGGATTCTGGTTTAGATTTTCCATAGCAGCTAATATTTCTCTCTTTTTTCTCCTTAAGGTACGTTCAATGATATCAATAGAAGGATTGGCCACAGATGGATCGTCCAAAGAAGGTTTCCTTTTCATAAAACCTGAAAAGAAAAAATGAAAAAGAAGTAAAAACTGAAAATAAAAACGTTCTAGACTAAAATCAAAAAATAAAAGTTTGTAGGTAACGAATCAAGTCCCCGGCAACGGCGGTAACGTGTCAAGTTTCACCCAAAAGACACTACTGCTGCAAGTGAACAGCGTAGTTGCAATACTTCAGGTTCTCGATCCCGCGAGAGGACTAATATCTTACACTATGAATTTCAGATTAATTTAAGCTAAAAAAAGAAAATAAAAAGGTTTTTTGATGAGTTTAAAAGTAAAAGAAAACAACTAAAAGTAAATAAAACAATTTAAATCAATGGGAAAAAGCATTAGGCACATAATACATTCGCAGAGAGTAATGCATCATAGAGGAAACGAATTTGTTTAGCGATTAGAATTACGCAACGTCTAGAACTCGAAAACACTAATTTAGATCCTCTCCACTTTTGAGGTTCAGGATTCTATGCTAAATATTAAGGGACTTTGACTTTCGTACGGCCTTGAAATAAATTAGCATGCATTATATGGACATAGGTTTCGATAAGTTCATTGAGGCAAGACGATCTACTTTCGAAGTCTCCTTGTAACTCAACTTGTCAAAGATTTAGTTCATGTGATTTAACAAGCTTTTGGAATGAAAATCTACCTATGGACACACTACTAGATGCGTGTGGGAACCGAAATTCTCACTGTCAATGTTTACGTGGTTCACGGATTCTCTGTGGCCAAAAAGCGATAAGATCAGATGATGAACACGAGAAATTAGGTTAAGGTTACGAAATTAAGCTGCGAGATAAGATCAAATAAAAAGCGTGAATAAAACGTATGAGCGAGCAGTATGCGAGATTCAGGTTAACGAGATTCGAATTACGAAACTAAGAGATGAACAAATTACGAAACGAAGCAAGTAGATAA
>OVAN01014894.1:0-11702 GCA_900406275.1 Anastatica hierochuntica
CAAAATGGCTTGGTCAACGATAATAGGTGATTTTTTCTTGTTTGACCAATAATTGATGTATAAAATGACCTACTTGTGAATTCATGTTTTTTATGGTTTTAATTCGAAAATTCATGGTTTTTTTGGCAAATTTTCCTAAAATATGAAATGATTAAATAAATGAAAGACTTCATGAGAGTAGTTACGATGAAGTGGGCTTAACGTAACCCCAAAAAAAAACGATTTTGTTTTTGTTTACGTCATTCAACCTGTAACAGTTTTTGTTTGTTACGTTAACCGACAAACAAAAAGAATCGACAATTTTGTTGCCTAGAAATTTCATGGAAACAAGGTGAGCCATATGGTATGGTATATAAATGCTGTTGTTGACCACGTAGACTATTTAAAACGTATTCCTATGGTTCAAATTCCTCGTAAATTTGTTAAGAAAGAAAAGACGAACATACGCAAATAAAAAACAATGGGTAGTCATCAATTGACTAATTGAGTATAATAATAAAACATGGTCCTTTTTTTTGGTCGAAACACATGGTCCTTTATATTAATGTTAAAGTATGTATATTAATTGTGATGGCTTAAAAGAAAATAAATCGATTTCTGATGGAAATACATATATATATTAAATGTAAAGTTAAAATCTTAGGTGTCAATCATACGAAAAAAATTGGTGATATAGTATCGCAACGACGCTTCTCGACTTTTCAAAAAAATAATTAAAAAACCTTTGAATACGTACGTGGCACAACTCGATCTTCCATTCTGACGTGGCATCACCAGATTGATTCGTTTACCTTCCCTAATTTTTTTTAGACGATTTTCACCATATTCAAAATTATGTGATTATCTTTTAAAATTATTTAACTTAATGAAACAAAAAATAATTTGTAAGATCTTTTCTTTATATTTATTTTAGATATATTCAAAAAATTTCGATTATCTTTTAAATTTAGTTAGCATAATTTGAAAAATTTATAGTGAATTATATGAGTAATTCACTATAATGAGTAATTGATTATTGTACCATTATATGGAACGTCTTATTGATTTAGTTAATTATAAGTTACTCATATACTAATTGATTCCGGTCAACTTTGGTATATTTTTCCCAACATTAAATGGTACATTCCATTCCTTTCTCATATACATGTATCATTAAGGTAAAATATCTCTTTCCAACTCAAAATTTATTTTGTTAAGTCCTTATTAGGGTTTTCTTAAATTTTCGGTTTCCTTCATGTTACATATTTTTTTTCTCAACCACACATTAATTAAAAATTGTCTCCCAAATTGTGTAACCAATTCGGGGGAACAATATCTACAAAAGTAAATTCACGGGAAAGAGGACGAGACCGTCTTGCCAATGTGTTTGCTTGAGTATTCCTCTCGCGCGAGATGAAGGAAAATTTGAAGCCTCGAAAGTGTCCATGAAGAATTTAGAAATCCTTGATTAATGTATAGAAGGTTGGCCAACCTTCAGGGTCTTAGATAATACTTATTAACTTTGTGCAGTCTGTTTGGAAGATCTGGCAGTCTATTCTGCGGTCGTTGAGCTCTGACATCGCCCATAATAATGCTTCCATCTCTGAATGGAGTAGTGAAAGACTCTAACGCTGACATTTCGCCCCATCAAGATAATGTTGTTTTCTCTATCTTTACAGATTCAGCCAAGTCAAGAAGTAGGTTCTGATTTTTTCCACGATCCATCTACCTGAAAAAATACATCATCAGAGAATGTATGTCCACAGATAACCTTTCCTCTTCAGGAGTGTCCAAGACTTGCGCTTCTTTCCAAGCTAAACTATTTGTTTCTGTAGTCTTTAAGATCTCATCTATGTCCAAATGAACCCTTTGGAAGACTTTTTGATTTCTTGCTTTCCATATTAAGCATATTAATCAACGGGAAAAGATCATACCGGTCCTGACTTTTCAACGGGGTCTGCCAAAAAAGATAGGCCATATTTGTGTAAACTGAGGTTGTCGGAAAGGCCTCAAGCCTTGCTGGGTCCTTATAGAAATCCCAAATGTGCGTAACCATATTGCACTCAGAAAGAATATGATTAATCGTTTCCTTATCAGAATTACATCGTGTACATATTGTATCACATCGTACTCCCTTATGGACTAACTCTATAGTTACCGCCAAACTCTCTGTGACTACTTGCCAAAGGAAATGTTGAGTTTTTAGAAGGCATTTTATTTTCCATAAAAACGCTTTCAAATCCTCCAAGTCTGGGCCCCAACCATTATTGTTAATACGAGTTATCTCCTAAGAGTTGAGGATTTTGTATCCTGAATTAACCGTATACTGACCTACTTTAGCATAATGCCATACTAAGCCATCATGCATAATGGTACGACTGGGATGAATGCCCTGAATTAGCTCTAGATCATCTGATTTAAATATTCCTATAAGTAAATACCAATCTCTCGTCGTTGGGTTTATCAGTTGGTACACTTGTAACCTCGAATACCAAAGACTACCCGAGCCCCTTGCTGGACGCGAATCCACATCTGGAATCCATGGGCCATGCTATACTGAGGTGTTAATTCCAGAGCATATATGGATCCTAACGCCTAGCCGGAGCAAAGTCTGGGTAGAATAAATACTCTTCCACCCGAACGAGGGTGAATGAGTTTTTTTTTTGCATCTAACAAATGAAATTTCCTAAAATTTCCCAAGCAACCAGTGAATCCAGAAATTGAGTAAGTCTCTATAGCTATTTGGCAAATAAGGCCGTGTTGAAATCCTCCAGAGATTTAAAGCCTAAGCCTCCTTTCTTTTTCAGAATACATAATTTGTCTCATGCAAACCAATGGAGATCGCGGTTACATCCATTGGAACTCCACCAGAATTTAAAAATTGCGCTGGTTAACTTTTTTGTTAACTCTTTGGGGAGCCTGAAACATGACATGACATAATTGAGTAGCGCAAGAGCAACCGATTTAATCAGGATATCTTTGCCCCCTTTCGAAAGAAACTTGGATGACCATCCATTTACTCGATCTCCTAATCTTTCCTTGACAAAATTAAAAATATGACTTTTGGAGCCTCCCAAACTTTCAGGGATGCCTAGATATGAACCCATACCCCCTTCATTTGTAATACCTAACGTTGATTCCACAATCACTTTAATTTGTTCCGGAACATTCTTTCCAAACATCACCGAAGATTTATCAAAGTTTATTACTTACCCCAAGGCAGTACCGTAAACTCGCAAGACATCCAAAAAAGCTTGACATTGTGCACCTTCCCCTTTGAATAAAAAGAGGTTATCATCTGTGAAAAGAAGATGTGATATTGTCGGGCTATGATGGGCGATCTGGACAGCCGTTATGGCACTCTCACATTCCTTCCGTTTTATATTTGCAGTCAGTACTTCTGTACAAATAATAAAGGGATAAGGTGATAATGGGTCACCTTTACTCAGCCCCCGCTGAGGGACTATATTCCCGATTGGTCAACCATTGAAAAGTATTTTGTAAGAAACCGTCCTAACACACCACATTAACCAAGATATCCAAACTTTTCCAAAGCCTAACTTCTGCAGAACTGCCTCCAAAAATGGCCATTCGATCCGGTCGTGAGCTTTACTCATGTCTGTTTTAATAGCCATGAACTCATGGCGGCACCTCTGATTGGTTCGTAGACCATGAAACATCTCTTGGGCAACCAAAATATTGTCTGTAATCAATCTTCTGAAACGAAAGCCGATTGTGTTCTGAGATAATACGTGGCAGGATCCTCTTTAAACGCAGACACAAAATTTTTGAAATAATTTTATAAGCCACATTGCATAAGCTGATTGGTCTTAGTTCTGACATTCTCTTTGGTTGATCTGTTTAGTTATAAGACAAATATTGGTTACATTCAACTAAGTCTCAAACTTACTGGTTCGAAAGAAATCTCGAACCATCCTGACTATATCCTCCTTCATAGTCCCCCAATACCTTTGAAAAAACAACACTGTCATCCCATCTGGTCCAAGCGCTTTTTCAGGGTGCATAGCAAAAAGCGCTGATTTGACTTTCGTCTCCGTAATGTCCCTAGTTAAATTTTGATTCATGGTATCTGAAATAACGGATTCTACATTCTCAAGAATCTTTGTGAAGTCACCAGTCCTCGTAGGTTTGAATAACTCATTAAAATAATCAGTTGCAATGTCTTCCATCCCTTCCAGAGATTCTTCCCAGGCTCCTTATGAATTAAATAATTCTGAGATCCGATTTCTCGCCCTCCTTTGCTTGGTTGAGGCGTGAAAATTTTTTGTATTTTTGTCTCCCTCTTTTAGCCATAAATTTCTACTCTTTTGTTTCCAAAATATTTCCTCATCTTTATAAGCCTCGTGAAGTTTCCTTTTAATATCCACAATGACATCCGAGGGTACAGAGTGATCATTTTGAGTTTCCTCAAGCTTCATCTTTAGTGAATCAATCCTCTCCTTTCCTGGCGGGACATTGTTCTTTCTCAACCAGGAGATTGAGTTCCGACAATTATGAATTTTGTCTACAAATGTCGGGACCCTGAAGTTCCGTGTATGTTGCCAACCGTTCGCAATGGCCTCTGCGTGGCCCTCCTTCCCTATCCATCTCTTATCGAACCGAAAACTCTTATAGTACCTTTCAGCCTTATAGTTAGATTTTAACAAAATTGGTCGGTCCGGGCTAAATATTCGACCTTTGAGTGGCCAAAATTATTATGTCATTCCTCATTACCAACTACTCTGTCCAGCTTACAATGTACATTTTGTGTGTTACGTGTCCCTTTCCATGATAATTGGTCACCTGCACACGGGAATTATGTCATTCTGCAATGTCTTAGCATCTGGTTAAAAGGAACGAAATATGCGACAGGTCTCATTTTGCCCTCTTTTTCTCATGATTCCCAGTTAACTCATTACGGTCGCCTATTATTAACCAAGCATTTGATCTATTTTTCCCTATTTCCATTAATTTATCCCAAACAACACCCCGATTGACCGCCACAGGATCTCCGTAAACAAAAGAGATTGAGACTTTCAATACATATAATGAAGCATTAGTATCGATAATGCTAGAAATCAAAACATCAAGTTTTATTTCATTATTATAAAGGATAGCAAGACCACCACTTAGTCCTGAACGACCCACAATGTACAAATTATTAAAACCAAACTCAATTTGAAATTTCTTTAAATAAAAAGAAGATTGTTTAGTCTCTGATAAGAAAACAATATCAAGTCTAAATTTATTCCAAATATCCCTCAAAGTGTCAGGTGTCAAATCCCCTCATAGACCCTGACAGTTCCAGCTTATGATCTTCACGGGTTACCTGGTAGATTCAGTGGAGCCATAGTTCCTTTCTTGGATGTCTTGGGAAACATAGTGCCCTTCATACCTCCCTTAGCTGCAACACCCAGATTCTTAATTCCTGCATCGCAAGAAAACTACAGTTTAGAAACCTGCGAAGCTTTAGCCAATCTACCCTTAGCAACCACACGTTGTTTAGGCGAAACCAGTAACAACATGTTTATTTTCATAAAACTCATTCCTTTTATATTTCCTGGACTCTTATTACCCTTAGAGGAACCACGTTTTCTACTATCCAACTTAATACCATCAAGACCACAAGTAATTCCATCAATAATTGATTTTGAATTAAAATCAGGTTGAGATTTACCTTCTGCTCTAGCTGGGTCCAATAATTCATTGACCTCTGCGTCATCTAAAGTGTCTCTGAAACCGTTTTCATCATCCTGGAGCTCACGATCATTTTCGGCAGACCATAACTCCTCATCCAAATCCTCTTCCAAACCATCCAAATCATCTCCTGCTGGTACCAGTTCCTTGTCTTCATTATCCTCACCCACAATCAATTCATTAACCATCTCACCCTCTTCTGCAAGGAGATCATCATTATCAGACAGATTCTCCCCCATAGCATCCACTGAATTTTCATTATCACCATCTACAGTCATATCTATAGCCTTACCTTTGTCAGGAATAGGAGTATCTAATGACGGCTTAACCACTCTATCTCGCTCTTCACGAGACTCTGAAACCGAAGAATACAAAGGCTTCGGCCGCGTAGTTTGCCTTCATTTCTGTCCATAAGATGTACTACCCTCGTGCTTCCGAGTTTCCTTGTAGCCATTGCGGTAACTACCCCCTTTATATCCCTTTGGTCGGTCCACTCTGTTTATTCCACTGTTATCCTCTTTCCTCAACAAAATCTCCGCGTAAAACTCTCTGGTCCCGCCTTGAGAATCCATATTTTACTTTCGTTTCCCGTTTCTACCAGATACGGTCCCATCCATGCTTTCTTGCAACTCCATATCCGATGCTCGCTTTACCAGTAACCTCCGCATATCATTACGAGTCATTCCATCTCTCTGGGACTTGTCGCTGGATGAAATAAGGTGAGATTGGACCTGTTTCTGCCGAGGTACAATAAGCTTAGGACACACAGAGACATCATGTGTGAGCAAGTGACAGTTCGCACAAAACCCAAAGAGGTTATCATACTTTAATCCAATTGTGATCTCTTCACCGTGTTCAAACGGTACCACTATTTTGAAGTTGATAGGTTTGAAACCATCTACTGTCACCAAGATACTTCCAGATTCCTCATCAAATTCCTTACCCTCTCCAATTGCTCTACCTACAGCCCGAATTGTTTACTCTGCCCACAAATGCATCGGCACATCATCCACAGTTACCCAAAAGGAAATGGCTGACGGATAAGTTGACTTCACCACCGGCTCCAATCTAACGATGGAGACCATCCATCCATCAAAATGGTATGGGCCATGACTTAAGACATCCAGAAGATCCCTCTCGTTAAGAAAGGTGAATTGTAACTTCTCATTTCCCAATTCGCCGCCATCTATTTTTCCTTCCAACTTCAATATTTTCGGAAGATTAGCAATTAAGCTGTCCATCCGCTGGATATCAGGATTCATAGCCTACCGATTAGCGTCAACGAGAATTGTTTTACTCTCCTAGCTATCCCAGCCGCTGAGAGTCTTACGAACTCAGTACAGATCACCGATTTGCCATTTGTTGCACCCAATTGAGCCATTTGACCACTGTTTAAGCCTTCTCGAAAGGAGTAAAGCACTGAAAGAGAAAGAAACCGTAATGTAACCCCAAAGACCAAACCAAAGAGAAAGAGAAAGACTATTTGTTTCTCGCACAGAACCAAAGAGAGAGACTTGGAAACGTGATGAAGGCAAGCTTGAGTACCTCTTGAATATATACTGCGACCAAATTGCTCAAACAAATCAACCATGGATCAGAACCAATAAATGGCGGATCGCGATCGAAGATATGAATGTGTTTGATCTGATACTGAATAATGACTTCCTGATCTCCATATGATACCAGAATCCATCTCTACGAATCCACTTGCTTATCTAGCATCTTCCCATGAAGAAACAAATCCCTTGAAATCGTGACACCACCAATCACAAGCAATTGCTTTCTGAAATTAATAACCCAAAGGATACGGATCCAGATCTGAAGCCAAACCTCCGCTAAATGCCCTGTGTCACCATCTCCTCTCTGGATCAGCTTTGATCTTGTTACCCATAACCTCCATATATCGGCACCAAAATAGCCTGCCCCAAATCGAATCTCGTTAACCCAAAGATAGCCTCGAGAGACACCCAATAAACCATGAGAGCCCCGCAACCATCGCCGGTTTTGCCGGAAGCTTCATTCGGCGTGTTCACCGTTTCAGGGAGAATGCGATTTAAAAAATTGCCTTAAACATCGCCCCCTCTCTCTAAAATTTTTTTGTGATGCTGTTTTTTAATAATACCTTTTCATATCATGCTACATATTTTTAAAATGATGTTTTTGTATGATATTTTATTTTTCTAAAACAAAAAAAATTAAAAAAAGTTACAATGTAATACACAATTTAAAATGTTATTTTAGAGGTAGCTTCTACAATCAAAGTCACACATAAAGCAATCTCAGTATTTTTCTATTAGAAATTAGTTATAATTTAAAAAATGAGAAAACATAGAGCGTATAAATGAAACTTATTCAAGTTGAGAACTTATTCTCTAATTTTATTATTTTTGATCTATCAGATCAGGCTACGAAAAAATTCGAAACTAACACCTGACCCGAACTGAAATAGTATCCCATCAGATCCTAAGCTTCAAGTAATTTGAGTATACCAAAACCCGATTTGAAACCCAAAATTACTTGAAACTCATAAAACTCAAAAATAAGAACTTGAATTTCGAATAAATAGATGAAAAATCTAAATATAAAATTGAAAATCCTAAAATGAGCATTTGAATCATACTCAATTTCATATTTTGTTTTTCGAGTATCTAATGAGTATTTTGAGAAAACTACCGAAATTAATATGAGAAATCTGAATTACCCAAAAACCCTAACTGAATATTAGATTCGAGCCAACCCAAACCCGATAAACCCCAAACCAAATTCGACCCAAATTTTACAATTACTCAGATTATGTAGGATAGGAGTTCGAGATCCAAACTGGAACCGAACCTGATAAAAAAATATAAGTGAAAACAAAAAACTAAATACATGCAAAATTAGGTTCTTTTATTGCCACAAAACACACTAAAGTGAATAAAAAATCTTAATCGAAATATATAAAAAACTATCAACTACTCAAATGTTATTTTTTCCTATGTATTCTTGTTTTTTGATCCAAGAAGCTAACTGAAGAGCGGAAAAACAAAATCAATTGTCTGAATTAAATGTACAAAAAAACATACTATGTCCATACAAAAGACAAACTAACACTTAGTATTTATTATATTATATGTTCATGCGAATGTATGAAAGCAATAAACATCCTTTTGTTTCTTTTTTGGTAACCTTACTCCTCCATGAAAAATCAAAATACAATTTTATTATATAAAACCAAATGTATTCGATGTGTTTGCGATACATAGGATAATAATAATTTCGGGAAAAATGCTTAAAAAATCCCCAACTTTCAATTTTTAGTCATTTAAAGCCTCAACTTTCACTTAAGTCATTTTAAACCTTAACTTTTCAAAATTAGCCATTTAAATCTCAAACTTTCATTGACCAAGCCAAAAAAGACCCAACGAAAGTCAACCGTTAAATCTGTTAAGACTTCCGTTAAATCCAAAACGACGTCGTTTTGGGTTAAATCGAAAATAAAACTTATAACATACGACAACAAGTTTCGAACCCCTTACTTCACACACACTACACACATACATTACCAACTTAGCCAATTAACATTTCCATACTTTCTTTATGCACACATATATATATAGTTTCGTTATTATATGAATTAGTTTAAAAATTTAATAAATCAGTTTGTTTAATAAATTAGTTTGATCAGTAAAATAATTTATTAATTAATTAAATAAAATAGTTTTGAAATTCAGTAACAAACTTTAATATATTAATTATTTTTATATTTAATATCCAAATATATAGAAAACAACCGAAAAATAATATATAAACTATCCAAAAGTACCGAAAATACATTAAAAATCCAAAAATAGTAGCAAATACCAAAAATATTAGGAAAGCTTACCGATTTTTCATCAAAATATTCGAACCAAAATGATTTTCATGTTAATTGCAAATATTTGGACATGCATTGTTTAAATTAGTTTTGAAAAAGCTTAATCATTAAAATTATTGAATTTCAAAACTATTTTATTTAATTAATTAATAATTTAATTTATTTATCAATTTATTAAACAAGCTAATTTATTAAATTATTAAACTAATTTGTATAATAACGAAACTAATTTTTGGGTTCTTATATAGTCCAATTTCAATTTTTGTAAAATTAATGAATTTTAAAATTAATTTATTAATTTAGTTAATTAATAAATTATTTTATTGATCAAACTAATTTATTAAACAAACTCATTTATTAAATTTTTTAACTAATTTATATAATAACAAAACTATATAGATATATAGATGTGTGTGTAAAAAATGTATGAGAATGTTAAATGGCTAAGTTTGTGATGTATGTGTGTAGCATGTGTGAGGTAGGGGGTTCGAGTTTTGTTGTCGTAAGTTATAAGTTTTATTTTCGATTTAACCCAAAACGACGTCGTTTTGAATGTTTTCAAAACGACGTCGTTTTGGATTTAACGGAAGTTATAACAGATTTAACGGTTGACTTTCGTTGGGTCTTTTTTGGCTTGGTCATCGAAAGTTTGTGATTTTTTTTTTTTTTTTGCCGACCAAACAATAATCAGAAAGTCACTCTTGTGCTAGTTGCTCAGCTCGGAGGAACAGATTCTACATATTTATAATTAGAAAGGAGAGTTCGGGATCCTCGAGCCAGATAGTCCGCTTGAGCATTTGCCGTGCGCGGAATTGTTGATAGTGAAAACCCCGGAAGTTGATCTCGAAGGAGCTGGAATTCTTGAATGCTCGTAAGAAAAGCTGGCCAGTCGTCAGGATGCTGTAAAATGTTGAGAAGCTCTGCACAATCTGTCTCGTAATTCTGGCACTCGATCCTCCGGACATTCAATTCTTGCATAGCCCATAATAATGCTTCGACCTATGCGTGCAACGGAGACAAACTCCGTCAGACACTTCGGGCCCCTAAAAGAATTACTTTTTTCCCCATCATAACATACCCACCCGAGTCCAGAATTTGGCTCAGATTGTTTCCATGAACCATCTACACGGCAGACTACCCCTAGAGGTCTGCCAGTCTCTTGGGTCAACCGTTCATTGTCCGATGGTAGGATAGCCTGCGCCTCTTCCCAGGTGATCAGTTCAGTTTCCGCATCTCGCAAAATTTCATCCACTTCTATCTGGATTCCTTGGAAAATCTTCTTATTCTTGCTTTCCAAATGTACCATAATACCCATGGATAAAGATCAGTACCCCTATCATAAGTCCGGATCGATTTCCGCCAGAATAGAAAATCTAAGTTTGTATATATAGAACACGTGGGAAAGATTTCCGGTGATGTCGGATCCCTAAAAGAATCCCATATTTGCAGAATTGGTTCGCACTCAAAGAAAACATGATTAATGGTCTCCAGAGCAGTTCCACACCGCTTACACATTGTGTCGCACTGCATACCCCGCTTTGTGATCTCTGACGCCACTGCCAAGCTCCCTGTGGCAATTTGCCAAACGAAGTGTTGGATCTTAAGTGGACAATTCAATTTCCATGCAAATGCCTTCAAAGCTTCTAGCCCTGGCCCCCAACCATTGTTATTTATCCGACGTATCTCCAAGGAGTTAAGAAGCTTGTAACCCGATTTAACTGTGTAATTTCCGGGCTTTGTATAGTGCCACACCAAGCCATCCAAAATAGTAGTGCGGCTTGGTTGGATCCCCCTGATTAACTCTACATCCTCGGGATCTATAAACTCTTGTAGAATTGGGAGATGCCATTCCCTCGTTGTGGGATCAATTAAATGTTGAACCTGTAATCGAGGGTGCCATGCCCTACCACGCCCTCTCACGGGTCTTGGGTGAAGATCAGGAATCCATGGATCATTCCATATTGATGTATGAATCCCGGAACCTATTGGATTCTAACCCCTTCCTTAAGCAGTGATTGGGTTGAAAAAATACTTTTCCACCCAAACGAGGGCGAATTGGGTTTTTTGCGTTCAAAGGATGGACATTCCTAAAGTATCTCCCGCGGAGCACCCGAGCAAACAGTGAATTCGGAAATTGTATCAACCGCCAAAGTTGTTTGGCCAACAAAGC
>OVAN01014895.1:0-11702 GCA_900406275.1 Anastatica hierochuntica
CGAAAATTAAAAAATATTATAAGATGTTACAAAATAGGTTGAATAGTAAGATTATTCTACCGACAGATGACATAGTCAGACTATTTTATCCGATTTGAAAAACTACCATATATGCAAACACCACCCTAAGAAATTTTGAAAGTCATTACTATATTAGTATTTAAATGTCAAAAAACAATTAATAACACAATTTATAATCTGTACCATAAACTAAAAATGACTAATGTAATGTTTCACATTAAGCCTAAAATAGTTAAACTACTAAAATATATCACTACTATTTTAACATTTATGCTAGCCTAAACAAAAGCAAATGTTAAACAAAGAAGAAATAAAATTTAGCTATACATGTATGGTAAATGAACTTATAATATCAAATGAAATATGAAATTTAAAATTATTATATGGTGATTTAGTTCTTATGGAAGAAATAAATAATAGTTGGGTGATTTAAGAATAGTGAATTAATTAAAAAATATGACTTAATTATATTTTACAGAAGAAGGTACTATCATTTTTTTTTAGAAAGATATCTTTATTATTATGCTGCCATGGATGCAGTACAAGATAGGTTGAGCGAGGTTCTTTTTGCTAGTATCTGCCAAAGTGTTGGCTAAAGGTGATATATAAGTAAAGGAGATAGAGACAAAGAATTGAGAGCATTCGCGGATATCAGCAAGGACCGCGAAGAGTTTATTATGACCTTCGTCGTTGTTGATGACTCAAACCAGAGTTTGAGAGTCTGAAAAAATGTGGAGATGTGTGAAATTGCTTCTGTGAGCTTGCATAAGGGCCTCCTTCATCGCTAGTGCCTCCGCAAGTAGAGCCGATGTCACTCTTGTCTGAGTCTCCATAAATTGGGAGAGGTCCCCATTAGTATTGGACTGTAAAAGTCCGCCTATACCGCACTGCTTAGAAGAAGGAGACCGACCACCCGATATCCACAAACAGAGTGTACCTTGGAGGATATCTGTTTTCGGTGGCCAAGGGAGCTCCATTCTTCTTGGACACGACAAAGATTCTAGTGATGTCTGCCACATCTTGGCTTGCCGTAGAGCTGAGGTAATCACTTCCTCTTCACTGATTGGGGTCTTGGAGAAAAGGAGTTGGTTTCGAGCGGTCCAAATATTCCAAAAAATCCATGCGAACATGTCCGTACACACCAGACCCATGGATGGAAGGTTGCAAAACTTCTTTGCTTCGGTTAAGAAGGAAGAGATAGTGGGAACCAATTGGAACGGTGGGATTAGTATAGGGGCTAGTTCCCAGCATTTCTGAGCATACCGACAGCTAAACAATACATGATTGATCGATTCTTCTAGCCCATAAGGGATACAATGATTGTTTTGAGAGATTCCTCGCCGAACCAAGTGTTCTCCCACTGGTAGAGCTCGTGCTTTTGCTTTCCATATGAATGACTTGATTTTAGGCTGGAATTTGACCTTTCAAATGTTTTTTTTTTTTTGTTAAATTGACCTTTCAAATGTTGCGTTGCCAGTTGAATTCTCGGTCCTTGGATGGAACATAGTCCAGAGTTGCTAGAGCATAGCCTGAGCAGGATGTGTATTGTCCATTTTTCATGTGAAGTCATACCAATGCATCCGGTTTGCCTCTGGTGCTAAGCGAAATATGAGTGATTGTCTATTCCAGAACTGGTAAGTGGCGGCGAATCACTGAGAGGTTCCACGTGCGGATCTCTTGAACAATAAGGACCAAAAGGTATGCTTGGTTCAATAACAGAGAGCCACTAATCCCTCCAGACCCGAATATCCTCGCCATTACCGACTAGCCAGCCAAGTCCTTTCTTTAGAAGCTTCCAGCCTTCAAGGATTCCCCGCTAGCCATGAGAGGGGCGTGATGGCAGTTGGCATTCCAAGAAAGGTGTATCATCAAAAGGAATAATTTTAAGGTTAAGAAGAAAATTTAAATGGGATTGTGATATAAACCAGATAGTAACTCAGACAATTTCGTTTAGTCCAACTATTTCCGGGTGACTTGGACTTGAGTTATCCAAAAAAAAAAATCAAAATGTTAGAAAGGCAAAATGGGAATAATGATAAACAATATGATTTTGTCTTATTCAAGTGTTAGTTTGGTAAATAAATTTTTTTGGTTATATACCTAATTTCCCTTTAATCTTTATTATATTTTTACACAAAATTATTTTAGAATGAAATTTAAATATCTCAAATATGTGTATCAACCACGACGTATTATTTTTTTCCACACTAACTTACAATATAAGATAGGTAAACAATCACCAACTTTTATTTTCTAATGTACACTATTTCCTTAATTTTTAAAAAAAAAATTTAAAAATTAAATTTTCTAAATAAAGTGCTAGAAAAATATTTAACTTTTTTCTTAAAACGGACATTATAAAGCTATTTGATGTTAATGATATTTTATTTCTCTTCCAACTAAAAGGTATTTCAATCCTAAATTCGACAAGAGACATAATACATATTTCCTGTAGACTACTGACAATGATCATATTGTTGGAACTCGTTTTTCTATGTGATTTTGACCATTTTTTTGTGGAATTTCAAAAGAATTGGTTCGTTAAAATGATCAGATTTTGGATATGAAGTAATCGTTGCAATGAGTATTATAACACAGTGTTTTCATACGTATAAATCAAAATAGTTTTAAATGAAAAATCGATGTGTAAAGTTGGTTATTTATAAAGTATAAAATGAAACAACATAATTTTTTCCATATTGGAGATTAAATATTAAATATCTTTTGTATTCATAGTGAAGAATTTATAAATTGGTTTAAAAGCTTCAATATACAATAGTATATTAAAAAAATTGATTCAACTCGAGTTGTGAAATTTGAAATTTGAATTTTGATTTATAATTTTGAAACTGAAAGATTATTTTTGCCTAAATTTATTTTTGTCGTGTATATCATCGATATAGTCAACAACTTTCATCTCTTTACTTGTCATTACTAAAAAATGAAAAAAACAATTGGTTTCCTGTTTTTTCTTTTTGTCATCAGTCTAGTGGCTTAATAGTTCCCTGAAAAGGGTATCACCCTGGGTTCGAACCCAGGTAAGTGAGCTTGGCCAACAGAGGTGGTAACCACTGTACCACTTGTGCCGCTCCAATTGGTTTCTTGTTTATAACGACATTTTCATAAAGTATCCACTTATATATATATATATATATAGTATTTAATATTTAATCGTCAATCAAATTACATTTGTTTAGCATTACAAGGAATCCACTTTACAACTTCATTTCTAACTCAATAATCTAGATTTTTTTTTGCTCGGAAAATAATTTTATTGTTAAACTTCAGAAACCGAAGCAAAGAGCAAAGTGCGTCCTTAGCTAAGGAATCAGCAACGGTGTTCCGAACACATGGAACATATTCAAAAGAAACTAAAGAAAACGTTTTAGCTAAATCCCAAATCAATAATATAAAAGTAGAAGACGCCTCTTCAGCAAACGACACATAAGCATTTTCATCGATTTTAGGGATGACATGTGTCATATTTTTTTTGATTTGGATATTACATGACCAATAATAATATATCACGTGTATCCTGTAACTACATTTAATAACCCGAGAATCAAGATTATAGAAACTTGGACCTCAATGTGTTAATTGCTAATTAACGTAAATTGATCCAATTAAAGAATTTACAGCGTCAATATTGAAAAAAATACAAATAATGTTTAAAATATTGGGTTTTTTTTTTAAAATCGTTAGGAATAAAATAATCAACTGCTAAACTATTATTCTTCTCAACCCAGGGTTTGAGATGCATGCCAAACAATTAGTACTACAGTCTCTCAATAAGATATTATGTCATTGCTAAGAACTCTCCATAATATATTTTTAGTTGCTTAAAAGCGAAAAAGTTAGATTGACGTTATATATATACACTAAAATAAAATTAAAACTAAGGTTTAGCATTGTTTAATTTCAAATATAAGAATTAATTTAAAATTATAATATATTTCTGTTAATAATCTTTATTTTGTAAAATCAAACGTATTTTATTGTTTGTACTAAGCTTAAAATATCTTGAATTCGAAACATTATCTGAAATAGTTAACTAGACAAAAGACATAGTAAAGAAAAAGAATGAGGAGAAGAAGACTACAAAAGAGAAAAAAATCACAAAAAACTTCGAAATACTAAATCGCTACACAAAAAGTTTAAGTGTTAATGCCAAGAAGTGGATAAATAATTAAACTTCTATAATAATCATAAAATAAATATTGGTGGCAAGTCTTTTACTATTCTTACAAAACATTAATAAAATTCTTCTCATGAACAATATTGACTTTACCTAACTTTAAGAGTAAATAATCATTGTTAGAGAATGTAAATGTTTTCTAATTTTAACACTACAAAATATATATAAAATTGACAAAAGAATATCCCGCGGCATAGCGCGAGTGTCTACCTAGTATCATCTAACCGAGACTGAAACTCATTGTTGAAGGTAAACCCCTTCCAAAGACATCAAACATTAGCCTTTCATGGCCACCACGAGATTACTTAGCTATAGAGCTAACTTGAAGGATGAAGAAAACTCAGACAGCAACTGTGACAGAAGAATGATGGAACTGATGCAGAGAAATGCAGAGATAATGCAGAGCAGAAATAAAGAAAAGAGAGCACACAAATTTTGTTTACCCTGAGTTCACTATCCATTGTGAATAGCTACATCTCAGGGTGTTGATACTTCCACCAATCCATAGAATCAAGAGAACTGTTACAGCTTTGCTTTACAACATCTCTCATGAATACAAAGCTCTCTTGTAACACTCTTCTTCTTCTCTCAACCTCTCTTCTCTTTCTGTTCTTCAGCTCTCTCCTTGTGCCTAACTTTGCACTCTCTCGTGCCTTAGTGCTTCAGCAACCCCTTGATGCATCAGCATCCTTGGTGCTTTCGCACCCTTGGTGCTTCAGCACCCTCTGTAGCACTTACGAGCACTCTGTTACACCTCTCTTCTTCTTGTTTTCTGCATAACCTTTATGAGACAACCATGCTCTGTTTAAATACCAACAAAGGCACAACTTAACCTAACCCATGACTTGAGTTAAACCTTGGGTAATCTTGTCTCATTAACAGCACAGCAAACGGTTCCTTCCAGGCAACTTCCTTTTGTCTGCTCTGAAGCATATCCTGAATTGTACAAACCTGACAGCTGCAGCAGAGAGAGAAAGAGAGAGACCAAGTGGTTCTGAAGCTTATCCTTTCAAACCCTCTGTCTCATTCAGAGACATCATCCTTCTTGTCTTAGTTGAAACCCTCTCCCTCAGAATAAGTCTTTGGCCTTTCTTGAGGATTCAAATTAATTCCAACACTCATTATGTGAATCCCCTCGATTGACCAAGTTGACAAAAAATTGAGCATCCGAGAGGATCCGAATATCCGGGATACGCTGAGAAGAAGCCTTACACAAATCTTGTAACATGGACCATGTTTCTGCCATTAAAGCCGAACTCACATGGCAGCAAGATGATGAGAAGTCGGTAATGACATTGCTCGTATTGCAACGGAGAGCCCAAGCCGCACCACATGCCAAAGAGGTAGCATCCCACGCTGCATCGACAAAGCAAACAACACCAATACCAGGAGCTGTTCGGCGCAAAGCGGAGGTCTCTGCTTTGGTCGCTGATCGTGAGCTAAGGTCCAAGATCGGGTTTCCTTTAATGCTTTGAGTAAAGTGTTCGCAGGTCCAGTTAGAACATTATTGAATATCAATTCATTGCGGGCTTTCCATAGAAACCATAAAATATCCAAGCATAAAGGCAACATGTCGTGACACCCGACGGCGGTAGATTGCGAGAGCGTAACGTCGCTGCAATGTAAATCGACAGGCTTGGAAACAAAGCAAAGACCGGAAGCTCAATATGAGAAAGCTCCCAAAGCTGTTGGGCATAAGGACATTAGAGGAAGACATGATCCTCAGTTTCGCTGACGCCACACCGTTTGGGCGTAAGGGTCCAAACAAAACCCTTCCCCCGACGAGAAAGAATGCTTACCAAGTTCTGATATGGCTCGACGAGGGGAGGGATATGCAGCAGGGAAGAAAAAGACATTCAACTTGCCTTCTTTTTTAAAAACCAAAACTCAACACAGTCAAATGTCTTCCTTTTTTTTTTGCCCCTGATCGTCGAATGAAAAAAAAAATTGGGGGAACCCTTAGACCATGATTATCGGCGTCCTAACGACGCGTCCTTGCCTTTTTTATATTAAAAAAAAAATACAAAATGCTAAGGACAAACCAAAATTGTCCTTAATTTAAGGACAATTTTGGTTTGTCCTTAACAGCCACGTGGAGATTTTTTTTTTGGGTCTGAACAATTTCATTTTCAGATCAGTTTCGGTTCGGTTTCAAATCCGTTTTTTTTAGAATTTCGGTTTTTGGAACCGTTACATATTCATTTACGATTTTTGAAGTTTCGGATCTGTTTCAGATCTGTGTAAAATATCCTGATCCGAACCCAAAATACCCGAAAATATCCGTTTCGATTTCGTTTCAGATCCGTTTTTTTGTTTTTAAGTTTTTGGAACCGTTACATATTCATTTACGATTTTTGAAGTTTGGGATCCGTTTCGGATCNNNNTCCGTTTTTTTTTGTTTTTAAGTTTTTGGAACCGTTACATATTCATTTACGATTTTTGAAGTTTCGGATCCATTTCGGATCTGTTTAAAATATCACGATTTGAACCTAAAATAGCCGAAAATATTCGTTTCAGATCCGTTTTTTTTTGTTTTTAAGTTTTTGGAACCGTTACATATTCATTTACGATTTTTGAAGTTTCGGATCCGTTTCGGATCTGTTTAAAATATCCTGATCCGAACCCAAAATACCCGAAAATATCCGTTTCGGTTCGGTTTTTTTTGAAGTTTTGTTTTAACTAAAAAACAATGTTAAGAAACAACCAATATTCTACACATTTGCCTTTGTCCCCTTAATTTGTCCTTAGTCTTAAAATATCATTAAAAAATGCTAAGGACACTTAAACTTGTCCTACCAATAATCATGCCCTTAGTCACTCATCCAATAACATAGTACTAATGTTACTCTTTCTCAAGGGAACAAATTTCGATAGTGTTGTTTTAAGCCTTCGATTCACATTTTAAATATAAATAAACTATTTTGAAGGTTCGTATTTGATGCAAACATAAAATATTTACGAATAATTATAGATTGATTTTTATTCATTTTATAAGTTATTGTGCATCTATAAGAAATCTGTATATATATGATTTTAAATTTTATTCAATACATTTTTATATATATTTTAAATGTTGATAATACGATTTATTTGACACATTCCGCGTATACGGTAAAAGTATATTTTAATGTTGTAACATTCGACCACGCTAAAAATTATAATATTAATAACATCAATTCTAGTAATGGTGTTAGTCGACGGCAGTACGACTTATTAAGTTAATTATTTTTGTTTGCATTTTAGGTTTGTTTTTAATTTGTGTTGGACCTCACTACTTATTATTTTAAGAAAAAAATATTTTTTTATTTTGTAATAAATCAAATTTATTGAGAATTCTAAAATAATATATGTTTAATCTTTGTTTAATATATGATTTTTTATTTTAATTTAAGTTTTGCTAATTTTCCTTTTCAATAATTTCTAAGTTATTTTTTTTCCTTTTTTGTGTTTCTAATATTTTATTGATTAAATTATCATTAAGTCAAGTAATCAACCAATCTAATTTTTAATCTGAATCAAATTCACTTCGCAAATAAGATCTATGATTTTTTCTTTTAAGTTTCGTTTGTTAATTTTCCTTTTCAAAAATTTCTAAGTTAATTTTTTTTCTTCATTTTTTTCTAAGTTAATTTATTCCCTTTTTGTTTTTCTAATTTTTTAATGATTAAAATTTTATTAAGGGTAGTCATGTAATCAACAATTTAAACTTTTAATCTTAAACAAATTCACTTAGCAAATCTTATTATATAAAGCGGAACGCGTTCGACATGAGTTTGACCCATCGTCAAATTATAACTCACGGAATTTTGACACATGTCACTTTTCGATCGGATTATTGACATGTGTCAAGTATTTAAACTTTCAAATTTCGTGTAAGCTAATTTTCTATCTTACATAAATACGTAAATTTTCTATTTTCATTTAACATTGAAAGTTGAATATTAAATATTTAACTTTTATTATAAAAAAAACATTCAATATTAATTATTATATTATACAATCATGATAAAATTATAATTTTTAATTAAAAATATCGTTTCACATGATATTAAAAATCTTATATCAATTTGGAAGATATTCGTTCTAGTTCATAATTTTTCAATAACTAATAATGGTTTTAATTTACATTTTAAATTTATATATTATAGTTACGTGAATTTTAAATTTAAAATCTAAATTTTTTATTGATATTTTTATATTTAATTTCCTTTGTTTTAAAGAGAATCTTATCTAGTAATATATAAGATATTATGAAAATTGTTTCATAAACTCTACTAAAACTCAAAATCAACAACTTAAATTTTTTCAATAACAGTAGATTTGATGATACATTTAAAAATCACTATTCCAGTAACACTCAATTCTGAAAAGAATTTAAATTTTTTTTTTAAATAACATGGAATTCCATATTAAAATACAAATCATTCATTAAATACACCTTTCTAAACTAAAATTTGTAATCCAATTTGGGATTAAATATGAATAAAATCTTATGCTTAAAAAAGAGAGAAAAAATATTCTCGTCCGAAGATTCCCTTTTTTTGGGTTGACTCCTAGGTTGTACATTCAGAAATTTTAAATAATTCATTATTAAATTGGTCAAGGAAAAGTAAACATAGTTAATTACTTGTTAAACGGTTCAAGCTTTAAGGTCAACTTCGCATAGAATCCGGATACAGGTTGTCCAAATCAACTATATCATGTGTATTTTCATCTTTTTTTTTAACACTGAAAAATATTTTATTCTAAATAATCATTCTACAATATCTTATCATATCGGTATTAATGGATACAAAAAAAACGAAACAATCTCATGCACACTAATAGGGGCTATTGTAATGATCAGTTTCTAAAGAAAGATGAATACACAACTATCTTAGTTGAAACATAATAGTGTCTTATGACGTGAAATAGGATAAACCAAACATCATCATCTGTGTATCATCTTCGTTGCTCGAATAACAGTTTGAGGTTGCGGAGCATATCTTGAAACAACGAACATAATCAGATCTTGAACCGACAAAAAACTAATAAAAATACCATAAGACCACTGCAAAGATAGAGGCGTTGTTGTGTATCCAATGAAACGACACACCGTCGATTTTCTGATCCGACATCAGACCGTTGATCTTCTGATCCAGCATCAGACCGTTGATCTTCCGATCCGGCAATGACCGTTGAACTTCCAATCCGGAACAAAGCCAAAACCTGCTGCAGTACAAAGACACTGAAAGAAATCGCAGTCGATAGTCATGACTCCTACATCTTTAAATAAGAAAAAATGAAATCAAATAGAAAAAAGACATGAAAGATAAAAAACGAACAAAATAGCCCTCTCACAGTGTCAGTACAGAGATCCGATCACCGGAGAGGCAAAACACGACGATAAATTTTTTGTTCTCTCTGACGGCTAGGTTTTTGCAGTATCTTTTTTTTTCACCTTCCAGTATCTATATCTTTTCATTTTATTTTTTTTGTAAAAAAAAAGCTTTAACAAAAAAATAAATTTAAATGAAAAAATATAGATACTGGAAAATTTTTAATTTAAAATTTGGTAAGCTAAACTTTTTATTTTTTTAATCCTACCTATGGGGTGATTGGAATTACTTCTGTAAAGACTTTAATTACTTTAAAAATTTTATAGTTAAAAATTTGTCAATCATACATTGTTTTCCTTTTTTTTTCTACCGCCAAAACAGTCCAATTTTTCTCTCACCACTTTTTACGTACATATTTTTAAAGTCCTATTAGTAAGACTTTTTAAATGGTTGTAGGATTTTTTTTTATTTCCTAATTTTTAGTTAAACTAATCCTAACAAAACTTTGTAATTAGTTTACATTAAACTATTTAGTTAAAAAAAACTTCATGTGGTAAGGATTAAAATATTTCAACTAATTCTATAAATAATTAAAATATAGAAAATAATTAAACCTATAAACTAATGTAACACAATTATTTTTAAAAGATTCAACTAAATCCTTATAAATAAAGTAAATCATTAATTTTCTTCATTCAACCTACATAATCTTTTATGTAAAAAGGTAATTATTTTTGTAACCCCAAATCAAAAAGATTATCAAACGTATATTTAGCATAAAATACTTTGTAATATATCAAAAAAAAATATACATAAAATAATTTTCTCGTATTATAGTATCATAATAGTTTTGTAAACGAGATTCTTATTACTTATGTAGTTAAAATTACAAAACATTATAAGTTAATAATATTTTTTCAAACAAGTTTAAATTAACAGTCATAATTCTACAGTTTTAGTTACCAATCAGACTTTTATCACAATTAAAAGTAACAGTCAAATTCTCTACAGCCAAAAGTCTTTACAGCCTAAAGTCTTAAAAGTCTACAACAACAGCTAGCGGTCACAGTTCGTACCAATCAGTCCCATAGTATTGAAACGGAAGACAAAAACTATTTAAAAAAATACCATATATCATATGTCATACAAAAGTGTAAACAAAACATCTCATCCCGCGGGTTCCGAGGTTCATCAAACATGGCAGAGTGTAAATCGTTTTTTGCAAAACCGCCAACATTAACTCGAATCGACCGTTTTTACACTACAACCTGCTTGACCAAACCAAAGTAAAAGATAAATAGAAAAGAGAAGGTGAACGACTTTTAAATAAATCGTCCAATGAAGACCATATCAAAACCTCACTTCGACCGAAAACTCATACATGAAAGTATACACGTAGGCCAAGCTCCATGCACGATACCAAATGCATCTAAAGAAACAATAATAGACCTAGACTTAAGCACCAATACATATGTCATTCTTTGTACCCATAGCAGGACTAGGGCGAGTCCAAGATACATATGTCCTCCCTTTTATCTCTGCAAGTCCTACACGTGACTTGGAGATACATACGTCCTCCTTTCTTCCTCTGACAAGCCCCACATAAGACTCGAGATACAAATGTTCTCCTATGTAGCCCTTTTATTGCCTTAAGCATGACTCTGAAATACAAACACTTTCCTCCATATCTCTGTCAAGCCTGAGACCCTAAGATACAATTGAGTTTTTTAAAAGCTATTTTATTCGTTTACATGTATTAACATCAAAATTTTGTTTATCTCGAAAATACCACAAAACTAAACAGTAACTTTAGACCATCAAAACTAAATAGTAAATTCTAAAAACTAAATCATAAATCTTTAAAGCTTAAATCACAAACAAAAAATACTGAACCCAAATATAAAAATTAATTTCTAAATCTTTAAAACAAAATTTGAGTAAATGTAGCAGAAAAAAAAAGTAAATGTAGTGTTTTTAAAACAAAACAATATGTTGGTGGTATATTTGGAAAAAAGAACTTGTGATATTATATTTGGAACTAAATTTTACATTAGTGGTATTTTAAAAATTTTCTCTAACGATAATATCATTATGATTAATTTACATAAATACACTTCAAAAGAAAAGAAATTTTACATTTACACCTGTCTTTTAATGGTTCTCAAATA
>OVAN01014896.1:0-11700 GCA_900406275.1 Anastatica hierochuntica
TTGAAAGATTTTGATTATGTCAAAAAATAAAAGATTTTGATTAAAAATATACTATTTTTTTATATTATGAGGAGTTATTAGCCAATAAAAATCTCTAAAAGCTCTTTTTATTTAATAGTGGCATTAATTATGATATAAAATGGTTAAAATATTTAATGATTTTATACATCTAATCTAAACAATAAATGAATATTTTATTTTTTGTAATTTTAAATAAATGAGATTCGCAGAAGATATTTAAATTGGTGTAATGTTTGTTCCACATCGGTTGTAAAAGTTTTGAAGAACAAACATTTACAATATAAAATAGGCTGAACATATTCACTTACGTATCATATTTTCTCACAGTTCGTATTTATTCGGTTTTAAAAATCGTATTTGAATACAAATAGTAATTATTATTTTTGGTTTAAAAATATTTTCAAATGAATTAAAATCAGTAACTTTTGAAATATTAGTTTTATAATTTTCAGATTAAAAATGTATGGAAATCAAATCAAATGATTTAGTGTTTCGATTCATTTAAATTCTGCAAAAGTATTCAAACATAAAAAAAATTTAAAATATTTCGGTTTGAAAGATTTTGATTAAAGAAATAATATATTTCTAATATTATGGGGAGTTAGTAGCCAATAAAAACTCTAAAAATTCTTTTTATTTAATAGTGGCATTATTTACGATCTAAAATGGTTAAGATAGTTAATGATTTTATACATATAAATCTAAACAATAAATGAGTATTTTATTTTTGGTAATTTTAAATAAACGAGATTCGCAGGAGATATTTAAAATGATCTAATGTTTGTCCCACATCGGTTGTAAAAGTTTTGAAGAGAAAAAATTTCCAGTATAAAATAGGATGAACATGTTCACTTACAAATAATCTTTTCTCATAATTCGTATTTATTCAGTTTTAAGAAATCGAATTCAAATACAAATAGTAATTATTATTTTGGTCCAAAAATATTTTCAACTCAGTATAACTTAGTAACTTTTGAAATTTTTAGTTTTTTATTTTTCAGATTTAATGAACTGAAATCAAATCTGATGGTTAAGTGTTTCAATTCATTTAAATTCTACAAAAGTAAAAAAGAGAAAAAAAAATTTAAAAGTATTACGGTTTGAAAGATTATGATTAAAATAATACAATTCATAATATTTTCGAAATTTTACAAAGAATAGAAACATGTTAAATTGAAAGTTTAAGTTTAACAAAATTTAGGTATGAAATATTTCGATTAAAATTTTAGGTTTTAATTTGTTTGTAACTACTAAAAATATGATAAATTGTTAATTTTAGCCCAATTTTGTAAGGCCGATATGGATAAAATATTTTTTTAGGTGTTGTGTTCTTTTGTCCCACATCGAATATGAGAGTATTGAAGAGAAACCAACTTACAATGTAAAACAAAATTCTCATGTTCGATTAAAAAACATCTTTTAAGTTATTTTGAACATATTGGATTTGAAGAAATCAAACTGAATAGTAATCACTTTTTTTCTCAAAAATGGTTTGAATTGAATTAAAACATTATAATTTTTGCATTNATTAAAACATTATAATTTTTACATCGCTTGGTTTTGAGTTTTTTGGATTATAATTAAAACAGAACCGAATCATTTAGTGTTTCAGTACTTTATCGGCTTTCAAGTCAAATTGGTAAAATAGAAAAATATTAAAATTTAAAAAGATTTCAAAAATTTTGAATTTATCATGTATTTTTGTAAGGCCGATATGGATAAAAATTTTTTTTTTAGGTGCTGTGTTCTTTTGTCCTACATCGAATGTGAGAGTATTGAAGAGCAAGCAACTTAAAATGTAAAACAGACTTCTCATGTTCATTTAAAAAACATCTTTTGTGGTATTTTGAACATATTGGATTTCAAGAAATCAAATTGAATAGTAATCACTTTTTTGGCTCAAAATGGTTTGAATTGAGTTAAAACGTAATANTCGGCTTTCAAGTCAATTTGGTAAAATAGAAAAATATTAAAATTTGAAAATATTTCAAAAATTTTGAATTTATCATGTATTTTGTAAGGCAGATATGAATAAAAATATTTTTTTAGGTTTGTGTTCTTTTGTCTCACATCGAATGTGGGAGTATTGAAGAGCAACAACTTACAATGTAAAACATGACTTCTCATGTTCACTTAAAAAACATTTTTTTCATATTTTGGACATATTGAATTTGAAGAAATCAAACTGAATAGTAATCACTTTTTGGCTCAAAAATGGTTTGAATTGAATTAAAACATGATAATTTTTGCATTGTTTGGTTGTGAGTTTTTTAAGTTATAACTAAAACAGAACCGAATCATTTAGTGTTTCAGCTCACCATCGGCTTTCAAGTTAATTTGGTAAAATAGAAAATATTAAAATTTAAAAAGATTTCAAAAATTTTGAATTTGTCATTTTTTTGTTAGGCTGATATGGATAAAAAATACTTTTTTTAGGTGTTGTATTCTTTTGTCCTACATCGAATGTGAGAGTATTGAAGAGCAACCAACTTAAAATGTAAAACAGACTTCTCATGTTCATTTAAAAAACATCTTTTGTGGTATTTTGAACATATTGGATTTGAAGAAATCAAATTGAATAGTAATATCTTTTTTGGTTCAAAATGGGTTGAATTGCGTTAAAACGTAATAATTTTTGCATTGCTTGGTTTTCTATTTTTTGAATTATAACTAAAACAGAACCGAATCATTTAGTGTTTCAGTTCTCTATCGGTTTTCAAGTTAATTTGGTAAAATAGAAAAATATTAAAATTTAAAAAGATTTCAAAAATTTTGAATTTATCATGTTTTTTTTGTAAGGCAGATATGGAAAAAAATATTTTTTTTTAGGTTTGTGTTCTTTTGTCCCACATCGAATGTGAGAGTATTTAGGAGCAACCAACTTACAATGTAAAACAGACTTCTCATGTTCATTTAAAAAACATCTTTGTCATATTTTTGACATATTGGATTTAAATAAATCAAACCGAATAGTAATCACTTTTTTGGCACAAAAATGGTTTGAATTGAGTTAAAACATACTAATTTTTGCATTGCTTGGTTTTGAGTTTTTTGGATTATAACTAAAACAGAACCGAATCATTTAGTGTTTCAGTTCTCTATCGGCTTTCAAGTCAATTTGGTAAAATAGAAAAATATTAAAATTTAAAAAGATTTCAAAAATTTTGAATTTATCATGTTTTTTTTTGTAAGGCAGATATGAATAAAAATATTTTTTTAAGGTTTGTGTTCTTTTGTCCCTCATCGAATGTGAGAGTATTGAAGAGGAAAAACTTACAATGTAAAACATGACTTCTCATGTTCACTTAAAAAATATCTTTTGTCATATTTTGGACATATTGGAATTGAAGAAATCAAACTGAATAGTAATCACTTTTTGGCTCAAAAGTGGTTTGAATTGAATTAAAACATAATAACTTTTGCATTGTTTGGTTTTGAGTTTTTTGGGTTATAACTAAAACAGAACCGAATCATTTAGTGTTTCAGCTCCCTATCGGATTTCAAGTTATTTTGGTAAAATTGAAAAATATTAAAATTTAAAAAGATTTCAAAAATTTTGAATTTATCATGTTTTTTTTGTAAGGCTGGTATGGATAAAAATATTTTTTAAGTGTTGTATTCTTTTGTTCCACATCGAATGTGAGAGTATTGAAGAGCAACCAACTTAAAATGTAAAACAAACTTCTCATGTTCATTTAAAAAACATCTTTTGTGGTATTTTTAACATATTGGATTTGAAGAAATCAAACTGAATAGTAATCGCTTTTTGGCTCAAAAATGGTTTGAATTGAATTAAAACATAATAATTTTTGCATTGTTTGGTTGTGAGTTTTTTTGGATTATAACTAAAACAGAACGGAATCATTTAGTGTTTCAGTTCTCTATCGGCTTTCAAGTCAATTTGGTAAAATAGAAAAATATTAAAATTTAAAAAGATTTCAAAAATTGTGAATTTATCATGTTTTTTTGTAAGGCCGATATGGATAAAATATTTATTTAGGTGTTATGTTCTTTTGTTCCACATCGAATGTGAGAGTATTGAAGAGCAACCAACTTAAAATGTAAAACAGACTTCTCATGTTCATTTAAAAAACATCTTTTGTGGTATTTTGAACATATTGGATTTGAAGAAATCAAACTGAATAGTAATCACTTTTTTGGCTCAAAATGGGTTGAATTGAGGTAAAACGTAATAATTTTTGCATTGCTTTGTTTTGAGTTTTTTTGGATTTTAACTAAAACAGAACCGAATCATTTGGTGTTTAAGTTTTCTATCGGCTTTCAAGTCAATTTGCTAAAATAGAAAAATATTAAAATTTAAAAAGATTTCAAATTTTTTGTATTTATCATGTTTTTTGTAAGGCAGATATGGATAAAAATATTTTTTTAGTTTTGTGTTCTTTTGTCTCACATCGAATGTGAGAGTATTCAGGAGCAACCAACTTACAATGTAAAATAGACTTCTCATGTTCATTTAAAAAACATCTTTTGTCATATTTTGGACATATTGGATTTGAAGAAATCAAAATGAATAGTATTCATTTTTTTGGCTCAAAAATGGTTTGAATTGAGTTAAAACATAATCATTTTTACATTGCTTGGTTTTGAGTTTTTTGGATTATAACTAAAACAGAACCGAATTATTTAGTGTTTCAGTTCTTTATCGACTTTCAAGTCAATTTGGTAAAATAGAAAAATATTAAAATTTAAAAAATTTCAAAGTTTTTTAATTTATCATGTTTTTTCTATAAGACATATATGAATAAAAATATTTTTTTTTAGGTTTGTGTTCTTTTGCCCCACATCTAATGTGGGAGTATTGAAGAGCAACAACTTACAATGTAAAACATGACTTCTCATGTTCACTTAAAAAACATATTTGAACATATTGGAATTGAAGAAATCAAACTGAATAGTAATCACATTTTTTCCTCAAAAATGGTTTGAATTGAGTTATAACATTATAATTTTTGCATTGCTTGGTTTTGAGTTTTTTGGATTATAATTAAAAGAGAATGAATCATTTAGTGTTTCAGTTCTCTATTGGCTTTCAAGTCAATTTGGTAAAATAGAAAATATTAAAATTTAAAAAGATTTCAAAAATTTTGAATTTATCAAGCTTTTGTAAGGCCAATATGGATAAAAATATTTTTTTAGGTATTGTGTTCTTTTGTCCCACATCGAATGTGAGAGTATTGAAGAGTAACCAACTTAAAAAGTAAAAAGACTTCTCATGTTCATTTAAAAAACATCTTTTGTGGTATTTTGAACATATTGGATTTCAAGAAATCAAACTGAATAGTAATCACTTTTTTGGCTCAAAATGGTTTGAATTGAGTTAAAACGTAATAAATTTTGCATTACTTGGTTTTGAATTTTTTGGATTACAACTAAAACAGAACCGAATCATTTAGTGTTTCAGTTCTCTATCGGCTTTCAAGTCAATTTGGTAAAATAGAAAAATATTAAAATTTAAAAAGATTTCAAAAATTTTGAATTTATCATGTTTTTTTGTAAGGTATATATGGATAAAAATATATTTTTTTAGGTTTGTGTTCTTTTGTCCCACATCGAATGTGAGAGTATTGAAGACCAAGAACTTACAATGTAAAACATGGCTTCTCATGTTCACTTAAAAACATCTTTTGTCATATTTTGGACATATTGGATTTGAAGAAATCAAACTGAATAGTAATCACTTTTTGGCTCAAAAATGGTTTGAATTGAATTAAAACATAATAATTTTTGCATTATTTGGTTTTGAGTTTTTTTTTGTTATAACTAAAACAGAACTGAATCATTTAGTGTTTGAGCTCACTATCGGCTTTCAAGTTAATTTGGTAAAATAGAAAAATATTAAAATTTAAAAAGATTTCAAAATTTTTGAATTTATCATGTTTTTTTGTAAGGCCGATATGGATAAAAATATTTATTTAGGTGTTTTGTTCTTTTGTCCCACATCGAATGTGAGAGTATTGAAGAGCAGCTAACTTACAATGTAAACAGACTTCTCATGTTCACTCAAAAACATCTTTTCTGGTATTTTGGACATATTGGATTTGAAAAAATCAAACTGAATAGTAATCACTTTTTTGGTTTGAAGATTTTGATAACAGACAAGTATGGTAAACCTCAGAACCAATACTACTAATGTTGTTTTCAAAGAGATTTACAGAAAGTTGCCTTAGTATTATGACATTGAAATATTCCATTTTATACATTTGACTTCCGTTTTGTGATTTTTTTACCATCTATCCGATAAACCAGAAACAAATGATCGAAATTTTTGTTGTTAACTATATTACCATGCTCTTGGTTTAAAGGTCAATAGTCATCAGTCCATTAATACTATATACAATTTTCACCGCCTATGTCACATCTTATATTATCGTAAATTTATACATTCGAGAACGCACTCGTTTGTTTAAGAAAACTAAAATACTGGTAAGCATTCCATTAAACCGTTTGCCAAGTATGTCTTATATTATAGTCTATTTTCCAATTTCATAGAAAACGTATTAATACACTTTTTATTACTTTTCATTTAAACCTTAATAATATAATTCCGCGCCTGGCGCGGATCAGAGTCTAGTTAAATATTAAATAGCATATAAGATATAAAAAATTACTTTAGTAAATTGACAACTTAGATGGTTAGTTTTGTTTTTGACCAAATTTTGTGGTTTATTTTAAATAATTACTCTTTAAAAATAAAATGTAGGGAATTGAACTGAGAATTCATTATGGATAGTCTAATGAGTTATACTTATCCTACCAATCACATTCATGTTGAACACATTCACCATTGTAAATATATACATATCTCGTCCAAAAAATTTCCTTGCCAAAAAATGTTTGTTTCACAAACTTCACATAAGTTTACGTTTTCTTTTATAGCCTATTTTAAAATATCTTTCTATTTTTACTGAAATGTTTGGCTGTTGTACATCTATGTGAGCGAGAAATTAGAACATGTAAATTAATTTCATTCGCAATTTACTTCGAATCCGAAGTCAGCTTTAAGACACGTGTTATAATTATTAGCATATATTGTTCACTCACCTTTCAATCGAAAATTAGGTGGCTGCCCACGAATTCGTAAGTATAAGTACTATATGAAAAATTTAACTATAATATCATAATTTTTATGTTTATGTATCAAGATAAAATAAATTTCTTGGGTGGTTGACTAAAACTTGAAAATAACTTAATAACAATAGACATAAAAATAGCATCAATAAACATAACAAAAAAATTACGTATTCATCTGTCATGACTGCTTCGAAAGTAGTTTCATATGTGTAATTTTGACGCTATACATTCACAATCATCACATGAAGTACAAAATCGTTCTTTGGTAGAATGACATAAGCTATATTGTTACCAATTGCCATAGAATCGACTAAACTAGTTTTCTTTTTACAGTGTATTGTTTGATTGACTATTTATAGATGAAGTTGTTTTGTGGATAATACTATTATGTGATTAAAATGTACATCTCTATTTCTATTGTATGATTATAATTTTTATAATTTGAAAATGTATATTGCAAGAAAAGTAAAAATTTTGAAACTTACATATTATTATGTAAATTTTACATAATAATACGTAAATTTAAAAAAGCAATACATAATTCTATTTTAATATAATAGATAAATTGTTTTAATTAAATTTTTAATATAACAGTACATATTTATATTGTCAAACCGCCTATATTAATTAACATTTTAATAAAAATGACAACAAAAATGTATGTAAACATTATTAATATGATAAAACTGAAAACATGTTAAGACTATTACTACAAATCAAAAATTGGAAATCGAATAATCTAATGTTTGACAAGTAAATTAAGTTTTTTATTTGTGAAGATTGTTTGGCAAGTGAATTAAAGTGATCCCTAGTTTATTGTTGATTTTTGAGATGAATTAAAAAAAAATCAAAATTAAATTAAAATTAGAAAATCATCAACTAATCAAATTATAACTAATTCTGAAAACTCGATGCCTTAGCAAAAATCACTAAATGTACTTTCTTTTGATATACAATACAGAAAGATAATTAAAAGAGTAGGTATTGAACTTGGACATCAAATGAATCCACAGGTCATGCAGAGGATTTTGTGAGCCATGGCTTCCGTCTACAGGGTAAACACATATATAGAAATCGTTACGTTCACATTACAGATGAACGAGTCACTCAAACTGAATTTGAACTGTTTCGTCCCACTATATTTCTTATATTAGTCTCTACATATGTATGAAGCTTCGAGATGTGAAATTAACACGTATGCGAAACTGTTGTAATGCGGTCTTAAAATTAAAATATTAAATAATTTTTTGTGAATTTGTAACTAAATTTTGAATTTTTATTGATTTTTATTTTTTTTATTCATTATTTATTATTTGTTTTATCAATGTTTTAATAATATTTGTCAATGGAGTTAACTTTTCCGTTAAAACAAATAACGGCGCATACATGAGAGAGATCTTCAAAGTTAAATGTGACAAGATTATCATCCTGATGGTTTAGTATGCTATCCTTGTTTGTTTGAATTGATATCCCTAATTACACTTATTTTCTTTTTTCATTAAACCGGTAGATAAGATTTACTTTCAAAGCCATACCATTTTTTTACGTAAATAGTTAGACATTAACTACTAACAATATCTAAACTGTATATTTACAACAAATGATCTAGGCCATTGGAACCAACAATTTCTCATTGGCTAAATTGGCTTCCAATGTAACAGTGTAACTCATTGGTGTGAATGTGATAATCCCACAAGTTGCTTTCATTGTTTGGAGACAAATTGTACTATATTTCTCTAAAGTTGAGTTCGAAGGTGATAGCTCAGGTTTTCGTCCGAGATAACACTGCAAGCATACAGAAGTACGTTGTAGTGGTTCGGGATCGAGTCCATAGAGACCAAAAGTAGTACGAAGAATGTAGAACAAACAGCGAGCTAAAGCTAAAAAGATGTTTTTAGAGATGATGCAAATGTCGAAATTAAGAAAACAGAGAAACGCATGCAGCAACGAAAGGGTTGTAAATCAATCAAAGAAATATTGGGCGTCGAGTATTCTAAGGGAAACAATTCATTGTTGATTGAAATCAAAACTAGGGAACAAGTTATAAACCGTCTTGAACTCAAACACTTATGTAGAACTGATCTATTTCTGTAATATCAGCTCCCTATGCATTAGAAATCTCGAGACTAACTACCGTTGACCCTTGATTTCTAATCATGCATTACTAACAAGTTTGATATGTTCACAATTCACTTAAACATCAATTCCCATTGGCTTAAGACGAATTGCTCATCTAAGATTTTTTCAGGCATTTAAACAAACACTTTCCAGACGTTAAATTACCTAAGTTCAGAAACTAAGTGATCAATTTAATTTCATGCATTACGAACAATCATAGATGAAGATCCATTAGATTAAATCCCTAATCATGCAATTCTACATCAACAATTCATGAATCTCTATGTGAGGACCCTAAACCCAACGAACAGACTACTCACTCATGATAATTGCATAAACGCATATCAAATTCAAGAGAGACATGATTGTATTTAACAAAAACAAGAGTGAAAGGGTTCCGAAAGCTTCTCAAATCGAAGTACAAAGATGCTTCTTCTCCCTAGGTTACAAAATCAATCCTTTGTCTCTCAAAGTCTGTAAAAGTGCATAATGAAAAGAAAAACACGAGCTCAGGTCTTTTGGTTGTAATCCGGTTCGAAATAAGTTTGGTCTGGTTCTTCGTAAAATTGGTCCGCAAAACGGGACAGGGATCGATCGANAAGTCGTTCCTTGTCCAATTTTCTGGGTATTTTTCCAGCTTTTCACGAACACTTCATTCGATGCTTGAAATATATCCAAAATGCATTCTTTTCGTACATTTAAGCTCGATTTCTGTAAAAACAACAAAGAACACAAATCCGCGCTAAAACGATCCGAATACATACTAAAAACCATAAATCTTGTGTAAAAACCGTAGTAAAAACCACTAAAATACAGACACATCAAACACAAGTGAATTTAGGCAATAAAGATTGCCTCTTTTTGATTTTNTAAAAACCAAATGGATCGCATGCTCTCAGAAAACCTTACTCTGTGCGACTTTCGCTAACTGACGTGGGCAGTTTCTCAGTGTGTTAAAGTTTAATAATTTATAGACCTAATACCCTACGCTCGATCCCGCAAGAGAACGTGGTCAATTGTAGTATTTTAGGGTCGTCCGAGGATTTAGAGGCTTGTACTAGTAGAATCTAAATAAGGAGAATTTACTAAGGATTCTAGTCTAGAGGGCGATCTAGTAAGAGATTGTCATGAGTCTCTACTAAACCTAATCGAAAGCGAAGGTAACCATAGTGATTGTGCATAAAAGAAAGCAATAACAAAATAGCATAAAAGTAAAAGCAAGCAAAGAGTAAACTTGGATCTAATCAAAAGAAAGATAGGATCTTGAGACAATAATTATGAGTTCGAGTTCAATCTAAGGATGTAATGGATTTGGGTAAGGCTTTATTAGAGGATCAAAGCTATTCCTAGACCAAGGATCCCTATATAATCGATCAGCCCACTCTCGTGACCGAGATCTATTAACCTATACACACTACAAGGCTCAACTCTTGTTTGTTTCCCATCTAAGCATGTATGTGATCTCAAGTTCTTTTAGCCATCTAGCACCTAGGTAACATCCACTCTCATGGGCCCAAGTGAAAGACATAGATCTACTTCTCTCAGGCATTTCATCGAACACTTTCTAGGCGTCTTTGAGCAAGCAATAAACTTTGAAGAACTAAACTAGATCTAGTAGAAATTTATGCCAAGATCTAGCCTAGACATCCATTACAACCCTAGATCTAACCCTAGCCTACCATATCTCAAGATCCAAGAAACATCTACTCACTAAAATTCATGGAAATCCGAAGACAAGAAATGGATCTTTGAGCTCCCATGGTTTTAGAAGAATAGATCTAGAGAAAAAGATTAGAAAGAGAAGATCCAAATCACTCAAACAAACAAAGAGTTATTACAAGATTTTTAGATCTCAAAATGAAAGCAAATATGGTTCAAGAAGTGTCTCAAATGTGTCTAAAGATATCCCTTTTTGTTCTTGGAACATAAGAGGGTATTTATACTAAAGAGAGAAGAGAGGAAGCCCTAAAAAGGGCATTTTCGGACAAAGGCAACCAGCCATCGACCTTGGAGGTCGATGAGAGAATGCATGAGGTCGATGGGAGCTTTCCTTTAGCAGCAAGGGTGTTGTTTGCTGGAAATGTGGCTAGCCATCGACCTTAGGTAGCAAGCCATCGACCTTGAGGTTGATGAGAGCTCCCCTTTAGCAGTTCTTGTGGCTTCTTGCTCCTCTTTGATGCCTTGTTGATCCCAAATGATTCCATAGCCTTTTGCTCATCTTTTCCTTGATTTCTTAGCTCCAAATCCACCTTGAATCCATCCCTAGAGCCTCCATAGATCCATCCATAGTTGCACCTACAAAATGCATGCAAATGAAAAATGTTCCTAAACTAGACTCTAGACTCAAACTAATGCATTCTAGGACTTCGATGCCATATATACAATCTAAAAGTGGATAAAACTAAGCTAAAATGACCCTAATTATGCATGAAAATATATACACATCAACACCCCCGTACTTGTCCTTTG
>OVAN01014897.1:0-11700 GCA_900406275.1 Anastatica hierochuntica
GATCTCGAATGAAAACCGTACTAAAAACCTACTAAAGTACTGACACATCAATTAGACATAAGATGTCATCCACAACCAAGAGTAATATTAGATATAACTAGCAATGTGGTTGCTTACCTAAATAACTGGAGTATGGCGATGGGTCAAAGCTCACTTGAACTCCAGTGAAATATGGATCTTGGATTACTACACTCAGTTTGAGGAAAATGTAGCTTTGGGTGTAATGAGAGTTTTCTTAAATGTTGAGAACACTCAAAATTCATGAACATCATATTATACATTGTCTTTCTTTCCTAGAAAATATGTCAAATCCTCATTATTCATATTCATTTTTATATGTTCTTTGGAAGGACAAATTGAATGAATCAAATTCCTATAATGGTATTGAAATCTGAGTCCTTTGAAAGGTTCAAGGAGTTTCAGAAAAAAGTACAAAGTAAATTTGGCTTGAAAATTAAAGCTTTATGATTAGATCATAGAGCTAAATTTCTAAGCCTGATTTTATGTGATCATCTCAGAGAATGTGAAATTGTTTCATAATTCACTTCTCTAGGAACACCATGGTGAAATGGTGTGTCTGAAGGGAGAGATCGAACCTTATTAGATGTCGTTCGACAGATGATGAGTCACATAGATCTTCCACTATTCTTTTGGCGATATACACTAGAAACGCATGCGTTTACGCTGAACAAATTCCATCAAAGTCCGTTGAAAAGACACCACATGAGATGTGGGTTGGAAATGTTCCTAGTTTGTCTTTTTAGAAGATTTAGAGTTGTGAAGTGTATGTCAAATAGTTGACTACTGTAAGCTTACACCTAAGTTTGATAAATGCTACCTTGTTAGTTGTCTTAAGAAGACATAGGAATATTACTTTTACTATCTAATTGAGAACAAAATGTTTGTTGCTCAAAATGATGTCTTTCTTGAAAGGAATCAGTGGGAGTAAAGTATTACTCGAATAAGTTCAAGAACCATATGGGGATGTTCTAAGTTCTTAGAAAGAACATCAACTAGATCTACGAAGAGTTATGGAATCCACAAATGTGGAGCTTGAGGTACGTTGGTTTGGGAGTCGTCACAAACCCAATAGATTTGGGTTTTGGGTGACAGACCGTCATGATCTATTGATTATAGAGAATGATGAATCAATTTCTTACGAGGAAACATGATGGGCCTAGACTCCAATTAGTGGCTTTAATCCATGTAAACCAAAATGGAGTCCATGTCAGTAAACAAAGTACGGACTTTAGAGGATTTACCTGATGGCTTAAAACCATTAAGTGTAAATGTCTTTAAGAAAGAAAGCTGACATGGATGGTGATAATTAGATATTTAAAGCTAAACTGGTGGTAGAAGTAATAAGTAGACTCATGGTATAGACCATGATGAAACTTATTCACTAATTGTAGAGCTTAAATCCATTCGGTTTCTCCTAGCTATTGCTGCATATGAGATATGTCAAATGGATGTGAAACAAATATTTGTATTGGATACTTGGAAAGTTTCACAGTCTTGAAAGTGCTAGGAAGGTATGCAAGCTTCATCGTTCCATCTATGGTATGAAGCGAGCAACGCAGAGTTAAAATCTTCGTTTTAATGAAAGATCAAAGAGTTGGATTTCATTAGAAATGAAGAAAAGTGCATTTGCAAGAAGACTAGTGGGAGTGTAATAACCTTTTTGGTATTGTATGTAAGTGACATACTGCTCAATAAAATGATGTTCCTTTGCTTTAGTCTCTGAATACTTTGCTAGGAAGCTATTTCTTGTTATGTACAAGAAATGAGAGAAGTTGTTTAGATTCTTGGAATAAAGGTCTCTAGAGGTAGATTAGATAAGCTCTTGGACTGTGTCTAGATACTTATTGTGATAAGATCTTACATAGGTTCAAAATGCATGATTCCAAGAGAGCTCTCTACCAATGTCTCATGGCATAATTCTTCGCAAAACTCAGTGTCCTCCAACATCTGATGAGCGAGAATGCATGAGCATGATGAGCAGATACCATCCAGGTGAAAGTCATTGGATGACAGTCAACAACATCCTTGAGTACTTGAGAAGGACTCAGGATAAGTTCTTAATCTATTGAGGAACGTAGGAGTAAATAATGGGTTATAAAACCTCATGAAGAATGTAAGTATGAGGGTCTTACTATTGCTTTGAGTACTAGAATTTGAAAGATAAGATCTTGATTCTAGTGGGAGGTTTGTTAAATATATGATGTTTATGGAAATATATTATGTTTGTATTATTTGACTATTGGATAGTTAAATAATAGTCCTAAAATAATTTATATCATTCTTATAGGTCATCAAGTACGTGACTTTATCATGAAACCCTATAAGTGATAAATGAGATAAATTATTGAGGTCCATAGTCAGGTTATTAAGCAGGGACATTAATAACCATGAATGACTAGTATGTGAGGTGGTTGATGACTAAGTTTCATGGAGTCATTGATATGTTGTACTTAAGTCAATCACATAGATATATGTGTTGGAGAACACAATATCGGACTGACCTGCTATGAGAATTCTACAATATCGTTATATGGATGTCATTAGAGTTTCTCATGTACACCTATAGAGTATAGTCCTTTGACCTGAGTTTATCATGTTTTTTTATACATGGATTAGTCCACTTTGACTTTGTCAAACATCAACCGTAAAAGGTGATTATAAAGGCATTGATTGGGTGTACTAGAAAGTGTTTAAGGAACATTAATGGAACAAGAGAGGATTTGTCCCTCCTATATAACGTTAGAGATATCTTTGGGCCTATCGAAGATTTGATACTGAGAAATGCATAGCCATGCGCAAACGAGGTGAATGTCAGTCATTTGTTTAATCAGTATAAATCAGAATTCGGTAAACATGGTTTGACTATATAAGGATGACATTTTTTCTTGCCTTATGGTCAGCCCGAGATATTTGGACAAAGGGATTATAGGAATAAATAATTCCAGTACAAGTGGAAGATTGTTGGGAATGTCCTGAAATCATTTGTACTTTACTCTAAATAAAGTTGTAGTGTCGAGGTTTGACACATCGTGTAATATTAGGGGTTATGATCTTTTGTTAGAGACCACTCATAATCTATAGAAAGTCCGTTGCTAATATTGTACGATCCTGCAGGGTCACACACCTAAGCAAATTGGATCAAAGTATTTTTTGGGTTTAATTATTTTATTTATATGATAAATGAAATAATAATATTATATATATATATGTATATATATATATGCTAAAAGTTAATGTGGGCTTTGTAGCCCATCTAGCTACGTCAGTTGCAGCATATATATATTAACTCCTCCGTTTGAGTTTGGGTGATAAGACATAACCAAAAACCCTAAAAATAATATATGGACAAATTGTTTGTCTATTTTTGAGATCTGATCTCAACGGTGATAGCACCCCGATTCGATCCAGTTTGTGTGCGTGTGGATACTGGGAGGCACGACACTTGGAGTGCTTAAAACCTCAACCCAAATCCAGATCAGACTTCCGTTTCATATTTTCCAGGTATATTTGATACCCCGTAGATTAGATTTCAAGTCAATAATTTGCACGGTTCTTGGAAATAAACTTTAGAAATATATTTATAAATTGTTTATAAATCGTTACGAATTCTTTCACTTACTTTACAACCCAAACCTTTTAGTAATGTTTTCTTTCCATCACATGCATAAATAGTGTGATTATATTTGTAAAATTAATTTAGTTTAAATGAATTTGAACACTAATGGAATGGCGATCTAACAAGTCAGTCGCAGATTGTAGCAATATCATATCTAGCCAAACCGGAAAAAAAAATTATGTATTTTATTAATATAATATTCAATTTTCTCTTAACTAATTTTTTTTTATCAGAACTCTTAACTAAGTTCTTTTACATTTTTACACATCTATAAACGACGTGGGACTTGGTAATGTTCAGTATATACTAATATAAATTACTTATTTTGGAGGAATCCAAACCGGAGACAAGGTAAACATAAACAAGATATTTTTCCATGGATAATATGGTTTATATGGAAATCAAAGAATCAAATGATTTTCCAAGTGACTCAATTAGAGGTTGGGGAAACAAGCTGATACGACAGCTGGTCTTGGATGAGTGTATCTAGATAGGGAGGGAAATATTTCATTACTCGGAACAAAGTATCTTCGACGGAGCATCTCACCATTAAATTCAGAAATGGAGGCTTTACTATGAGCAATGTTTGAACTTCACGATAGAAGGATTAACCTGTGACAGTATGAGACATATTTTGCAGAGTTACTTAATCTTATCCAAAATCTGGATGACTGGTTTGCTTTTGAGAGTCTCCTTCAAGACTTACAACTATTAGGGGGAAACCTCCCAGGTTTCTCCCTAGATTTCATCCCGCGCACGAAGAATCAACAAGCGAACGGTCTGGCTCGGAGCTCCCGTCTTTTTTTTTTCCTCCCGTCTTGTTTTTCATAGTTTTTTTTATGTAAACTCTTGTCCTCCGGATTGAACCAACCAATACAGAGTGAACTTCTAATTAATGTTTGGTTGCCAAAAAAATCTTTTACGTTTAAATATTTTAGTATTAAGATTTTTGAAGAATTTTTTGTTAGAGTATAAGAAAACTTCTCATAATGTAAATTATATATAAGTTGATTATAATTATAGGATTTACTCATTTATAATTTTAGTTACAAATCTTATATCTATATCCCTATATATATATTATTTGAAAGTACACTATAATGAATTTTGCTTAGGTGTTAACCATATGTGAAGTTGTAGGATAAATGTTATAATCTGATTGGTTGAAGTATTTTTAATTTATCTTTATTTAATTCATCTTAAAAATATAGATATAAACCATGAACCCAATTAACTCACATGCCAAACACTATGTTACTCAATTTAAGTATTTTTGAAATATAGTATCAATAGATTTTCATGTTTCGTTTTCTTATAATTCTGTAACAATTAATTAATATAGGTGGTTTAAAAAAATTGGTTTTATGGTTTTGGTTTAAAAAATTATAATATAAAAATTAATTAATTTTTAGGCAAAACATTAAAGCAAAATTTTAACATATAACATTAAATATTTCGAAACCCAAAACCATGTTTTTAAAAATATTATTTAATAAAAGTTTTTATTATAATAAAACAAGAATTTTTTTATAAATTTAATTACTATATAAACATTCTTATACACATTTGAACGACTTGTTAGGACAATTCAATTATTATATTTGCACTTTTAGTACATAATATTTCGTTAAATTAAATGTGATATATAATATAAAAATTTAATTATGTAATTCAAAAAAACATTTAACAAAATATTTAATAAGAAATCGTCCTTTGGGTATACATATACAAAATAAACGGAAATTTAAACATAAAATATTTTTTAATAACAATTTAATTAGAAAAAAGAATTTTTTTATATATTCGATGACTATACAAGTCAAAATATTTTAGATTTTCATATTTATAAACCGAAAAATAGACTATAATTGAAGTAATTATATTCCTTTAAATAAATTCAAAATATTTTACTTTTCCATATATTTTAAAAATTAAGTTATAATGATCTTTTACTTCCATATTCAATTAACGAATCGAATGATGGTCATAATTGATAGCTTGTCATTGTCAACTTTTCATATGTAAATAAATAGTTATTATATATCTAATGTTTTTAATAGTAATATTCAATAATCGCAAAATAAAAGAAGTATCGATTACCAAATAACTATTATATGGGAATTTTCATATTTTTGTTGATGTTTATGGAAATATTACTTTGTTTTTTAATCTATTGTTTGACATACAAGTTTGCTAATACTATATATTAAAACTTACAAGTACTCTATTATAATATACATTTTGAAAAGTAAAATAATTTGATGCCTTTATTAAGTTTTGATTTCATTAATGATCGGTCTCTTTTATAGAGTTTTGAGACAAATTTATTAGGTAGATATAATAATCTTATACCATTTTAATTAGAAAAGAAAAATAGATATCAAATATGTATTTTAGTTTATAGAATAATTAAATCCAAAATCAACATATATAGTTTTAAAAAATTGTAGATCATTTAAAATTATATATTTAATGCTCGAAAATAAATAGAGTTTCATTTAGAATGATGAGACATATTCTAGAAATTTAATATGTATATGTATATATATATATATATATTATGGAAACAAACCTTTTCATTTGAAATTCATAAAAATTTGCATATAAAAAGTTGTAAATACGGACCTTTATTAGAATAATTGTGAATTATGGTATAAATTAATTCATATTTATTCTTACAGAAAAAGTAAAATATCACTCGAAATCTTGCATATCGCTATATTTACAAATTCGTCTTTCTTAGTTTACATTTAATTATCAATATTTTTATAAAAACTATAATATTTCCTTTACATGTTTATATCAGTTATTTATTGCTTGTGTATTAAATGTTTGAAGTAAAAATTGATTTTTGAACTTGACATAAAAAAATTAGAGTAAAAAATGATTTTAAAAGAAGGAGAATAAAATATCAAATCTTTACAATCAATGTTTTAAAAATTATTTCATATATTTAACAAAGAACTAACAATGGTTTATTTTTCATTAAATAAATCTAATTTTATGAGTAATTACTAATTAAGCAACATCACCATTTTTAGTTTCTTAATCTAATATATTTGAAAATATATAACATACAAAACTCACAAAAATTATTATAAATGAAAAAATACATTTTACTTTGATTAGTAAACATAAAAATATCAAATTAGGGTTAAATTCTCCATATAATACTTTCACCTTTGGACGGACATTCAAGTGGGTGTTCAAACATCCATTCGGGTTCAGTTCAGATATCGTTTGGATTTGTTCGGGTTACGAGTTTTCGGATTAGAGGGTTAAGTCTCATTCGAGTATATGTGCATTTTGATTTGGGTTCAGTTCAGATCTTTGGAGGTTTGATTCGAATTCAGTTATTTAAATTAATTTAATAATTAAACTATTTCAAAATTAATTTATTAATTAAATAATTAAACTAATTAACATTACTGAATTTTAAACTAATTTTTTTAATTATTAAATAAATTTATTTATTAATAACATATAGGGATATATAATCTATTTACAATTTTTTTATCAATTTTTTGTATTTTCAAAACTAATTTATTTAATAAATTATTAAACTAATTAAAATTACTGAAAACTAATATTTTATTTAATTAATTAAATTATTTTTTTATTATTTTATTAAATTAACTTATTTATTAAAATATTGGAAAATGTAAAAAAAAAAAAGATCTTCAAATAATTCGAGTCACACTAGAAGAATAATTTAATAAATCAATTAGTTTAATAAATAAATTATTTTTGAAATTATAGAAAAAATTGAAAAATGATTGAAAAAACTATATATGTTATTAATAAATTACTAAATATACGTTATAAATTATTAAACTAATTATAGTTATTAATTATAAACTAACTAATTTATTAAATTATTAAACGAATTTATAGAAATGCAAAACTAACTAGATATATTGATGTGTGAGAAACAATTCATGAGAATGTTATCTAGCCTAGTTGGTAAAGCATGTTTGTGTTATATTGTGAGGTAGGGAGTTCGAGTCTCGGTTATGTATTGTTTTTTATTCTCGATTTAACGTAAAACGACGTCGTTACATATTTAACGGAAGTTAAATCTGATTTAACGGTTGACTTTTATTGGGCTCTTCTTGGCCTGATCAACGAAAGTTCGGGATTTAAATGGCCAAATTTTAAAAGTTGAGGATTAAAATGGCTTAAGTGAAAGTTGAAGATTTTTTTGGCCAAAATTTGAAAGTTGGGGGATTTTTTTGACATTTTTTCCAAAATAAAATATAAATATACCTAAAAGCCTCCAAATTCCTATTATTGGGACAATTGGGGTATTTTAGTGCATTTTAAATATTTTTTTGATATTAAATCTAAAAATAACTAATATATTTAAATTTATATTTGCAATTTATGTATTTTTGGTAATCGATTTACATCGAGTTCAGTTTGGTTTTTCGGGTTTTCAAAGTTTTGCATCTGTACAAATATTTTACCAGTTTCAGTTCGGATTTGGTATCACTTTTAGGATCGTTTTCGCTTTAGTTCTTTGACTCAAGCTATCTTATCTACACTTACTTACACCCACAAATTCACGGACAGCCACCTAGTAATCTAACTAATAAAAAGGAACTTATCCTAGCATTTGAGACTATCCACCTAAGCTTTCAACTCCTCCTATAATCTGCCACATCAGCTCCTATCATTAGTTAAATAAAAAAAATTACAGTCGAAACAAAAAAAAGAATGGAAGAAGCTAAATCGTGTTAACTGCTCAAATCTCTCAAGAAAAACGACACCCTAGACTATGACGACAATGATATATTTACGACCCTCCAATCCTTGAGAAGGGAGAAGAAGATCGATCAAACTTTTTTGGCTTTCTCTGCCTCTTTCATCGATTCCTAATTGCACTCGATTCGTGAATAGATCAGCCATCCCCACCCATGAGATCCGCCATTGGATCTTCGCTTCGTGAATCTCCAATAGATATTGGATCTTCCGCTGGATTTCATCTTCCTTACAACCCGCTGCTTCTCTCCGTCAACGAATACCTTCTCAAGGTCTGCTTATAATCAATTGCGACAATGTTTCTGATACCAGAATCGTTTTCCCGTATCAATATCTTTGTTTTGTATCCATGCATATGTCTCTGTTTTGCGATATTGTTGCTTATTCTTCAATTAAGAAGTTTCAAAATCGATTCACAGACATATTTCTGAAGTAAATACGTACAAAACAAGGTGATGGAGAAAGATATGTCTAATAAAATCAAAAGTCTATACTCTAATATCTTCTTCTCGTAAACTCAACCATATGATATATGAAAGATGATCTCTGAAGGATCCGATGTTTTTTGTGATGTCAAAGGCATGACAAGAGACGTTCACAAATCTCTCCAGAAAGTGGCTCAGGAACAGGTTGGTCGATGAGACTCAAAAACTCGCGAGAGAGACTGATCTTTCTAATTTAAAGATCAATCAAACATATTTTGATGGAGGTTTTAACTTACGTGTTGTCTTACTGTTTTCTGCAGGGATCAATAAATTCCACAAGAACATATTGCTTTGTGAAGAATCTGCAAATGAATGAAAGAATACCAAATATGTATGGTAACCAAACTAAATGTCACGTTGAATTTGAGGTGATAAGCCTATACCTGTTGAATTTATAATTTCGTTGCATATTAGATTCTACTCCTTTCTTTGTATTAGCATTGCTTGATTTACTATTTCACCTGGATTACATTTCCATGTTATATGATTTGTATTTCTTTTATTCTACACAAGTTAGGAACAAAAGGAAGCATGTCACATGTTCACATGCTCTTTTACGTCTTGTGTATACATTAGTAGTGTCTTCAAAAGAAAGATCAATAAAGTAGCTAGAGGTCTTAAGAAATGAAAGCAAGAACGTAACGGTTCCTCTGTGGAGCTTTAAAATCTTAACAAACGTTTTTGTACTCTCTTAAGAAAATTTTTTGGGTCAATTTTAAGTTTTGAGCTATTCTACAACCAAAAAATGTTTTGGGATATACTTGCATATATTCTTAGACGAAACAAGGGGCCATCATCAATATGGCCTATGGTCAGGAATATTGTTATGGAAATTCAGTGTAGTAATTTTATATGGCCTAAGTTTTGTAATTTTATATCTTATACAGTGTAGCTAATCTTAGTTTATGTTTTAGTCTTTCTCTGCAAGCCTTTGTGTAGATACCCAAAAGCAAAACTATCTTCACTTGCAATGCTTTTGAGTTTTTGTCTTTTTGAAAAAGACTTAAATCACTAGAGGTATTTTCTCTATCTCCAATAAATTTTTTTTATTGTATATTGACCTGCGAGATTTTCAAGGATTTAGAAATAAAAATTGTGAAGTTAAAATTCTTAAGCTTTTGAAATGTTCTTAATGAACAGACACAAACTGTGTGTAGTTGTGATCCTTCTTTCACATTTTGAAAAGCTTTCTCTTTGACACATGACAAGAAATGGTTTAAATTGGTACTTTTCCTTTCACGCATATGTCTAAGGTTCTATCCTTAGTACATGCTAATGTGAACTATATAAAAGCTATTTTGGAAAGGATTTCATTATCTACACATTTTACAGTTAGAGGGCCAAATAGATTATACATGTGTTCTAAGATTCTAATACATTATTAGAGAATATCCTATATTTTATTATCCTTATATAAGTAAATAGTGTAAATTACGCTTATAATTGTTGATATTAAACATAGTTAATTTAATTTATTTTATTATTCTTTATCATCTAATTCATTAAACTTAAAAGAAACTTCACGATTGGTTGTCCAATCCGATTGGAAAGGCTTTACAAAATTAATCTATCGAGTAGACATTCTGCTTTCGAGTTCAAAGAATGAGAAATTTAAGAAATAAAAATTGTGGATACAAGTCTGGAAAGGTGCATAAATCATTAATAAAAATTTATTAACTTATGTAAGTAAATAGTGTAAATTTTTGTTTTGTAATTTTAAGCAATAAAAGTCCTTAATCTTCCATATGGGAAGTACTTCAACTCTAAATTAATAATTTTAGTTATAAATAGTAACAAAAATTAATGTCCCAATCTATTATACAAAAAGTCGGTACTATGTGATTGTGAAATTGTCAACATGATTTTAAACAATTAATAATTGTTTTAACATCATCACTATTAAAAAAATGGGTGTTGCCTCTTAATTAAAAATAAAATAAAATAAATATAATATTAAGTTAGTAAATATTTTAAATTTTAAGATAGTAATTCAATCAAAAATATATTCTCTCACAACAAGTTATCTCATTAAAATAAATTAAGTTTAGTTAGTTTATATAAAAATGTATTTACAAATAATATATGGAAAAAGTGAGTAAAATTTTTATGTTACTCTAAAAAGTAAATTAAACAATCATCGATAAACTCCATAAATTTGTTAATATTAAACATGAAAAATTTAGAAAAGTTAAAAATAAAGTTCAAATTATACATAAAATGCAAACAACTGCACAATATAATGCTTTCATGGATTTTGTTAATACATTATACAAATTATATTTACTAAACACCTTTGTACATTTATCCTCATTCTAATTTTTGAAAAATGGAAGTTAATTATATTATTTTAGTTGAGAAAAATTCAAAACCATTAAAACCAATGACAATTCTCATTTAATGGAATTTTCTTGAATATTAATCAAAATAAAAATCATAGAAAAAACTGGCATACAAAAGTGAAAAAAATCAGAAAAATAAATTATTGATCTTCTCTAATTTAATCAAATGTATAGAAATAATCCACGCGTAGCGCGGATCTAACTCCTAGTTATTAAAAAAGAAGTAAAAAGCTGACGTGCCATCGTCCTATTAAGTTTCGAAGATGTGTCGTCATCTTAGCTTTCTGTGGATATTTTTCAAAGGTTTTTCGGAAATTAGGAAAAAAAAGTTAACGCTTACCTGTAGCGATCATGTGTTGCAATCGATTTCTCTCACCGTTACATTTAGGAGATGGTATTGAATTGTGTTTTTTAATTTATTTTGATTTAATTGACATTGGAAGTATTTTGTTGTATTTTATTGTATTTTCATTAGTGG
>OVAN01014898.1:0-11699 GCA_900406275.1 Anastatica hierochuntica
GTGGGAAACAAATCCAAGGAAGGGGTAAGTAGCAAATAAAAATAAAATGAAACTGAAAAGAAATGGGAAAAAACAAACTTACCTTAGATCGTGTAATATAGCCACGTAAATAAGGCAGGGGTCGATCGATCCAGAGACAAGGATCGATCGATCCCTGTCCCTCTATTTGGTGATCTGCTTCCTGCAATTCAAAGGCTAAAAACACCAAAAACGTAAAAAAACACCAAAAACCAAAATACTAAAGCCAAAAACACTACAAAACTAACTAAAATGAAAAAGAAAGCTACCTAGTGGGTTGCCTCCCACTCAACGCTTATTTAAAGTCCTGAGCCTGACTGTAATGGCGATGGATAAGACTGAAAGGGCCTTGGAACTCGCCCCGAAGCAAGCTCCACCAGCGAAAATCTTCAGCTCAAGGATGCTTCTCATCGCTTTCTTCACAGCAGTTGTTCCCTTCTCTTTAAACTCTGGCGTAATGATGGGTCTCACCTTGGAGAAAGGTCTGAATCTGCCCTTACGCTTTACTTTGTACTCAATAGCACTTTCATCGCATCCTAGAGGAATCAAGGTCAACTCTGAACTCTCCTCAATATTGTGCTCTTTCGGCTTCACTTTCTTTTTGTTCTTGAGTTTTCTCACTGTAGAACGAACGTCTCCATCCAGGACTTCTTTGACATTGTTCTTTTCAGAAACCACCAAAGTGTCTTTACTCAACAGTGTAAGGTTCCTCCACAATCTCTTCAATCACTTCAATCAATGTGTCAATCCAAAATGTTTGCCTATCTATGGTAGGCTTCCTTGTTGACTTCTCGAGATTGAAACACACATCTAGCTTACCCAACTGCATATCAATCTGACCATTCTGAACATCAATCATCTCTCTAGCAGTAGATAAGAGTGGCCTACTCAAGATGATAGGATACTTTGGCTCTTCGTCAAGTTCCAAGACTATGAAATCAGTGTATACATAGCCTTTCCCAACACCAACAAGAATGTTATCGAGAATACCCACTGGCTTGCGAACTGATCTATCTGCAAGTATCAAGGACATCTTCATGGGCTTATAGTTCACCACATTTAGCCTCTAAAGACAGACAGTGGCATCAAGCTAACTCCATAGCCCAATTCACACAGACATCTCTCGAAGGTAAGAGATCCAATCCTGCATGGTAAAACGAAAGGACCTGGATCTTCGCGTTTCTCCGGTGCGATATTCTGAAGAATTGCGCTACACTCCGCAGTAAGAACCAATACACCTTGTTCTATGGTCATGCGATCTGAGAGAATCTCTTTCATGTACCTCTTAAGAGATGGTACTATCTTGACTACTTCTACGAAAGGCAATCGAACATGTAATTCACCAACTAGATTCTTCAGTTTCTCATACTCGCGTTCCTTGATCTTTTGATGGGGTCTGGAAGTATACGGAGGCTTGGGTATGTAAGGTGGGGGTGGTACATATTCATCTTCACCTTCTTGTGCCTTCGATTCATCGAGAAAATCCGACGAACCCGCATTAGGACAAGGATCGATCGATCCAGGGACAGGGATCGATCTATCCCTGTCTCTCTGTCCAGATATTTTCGAGGTGGAATTGGACAAGAATCGATCGATCCTAGGGAAGGGATCGATCGATCCATGTCCTTCTATCCTGGACGAGCTGTTTTCCTCTATTCCACTTCGAACTGTGATAGCATTGCAGAATTCCTTCTGATTCTTCTTCGGTTTGGCTAGAATAACACATGGGGGAGCTCTGTTGCTCGTAGAAGTCTGAGCAACCTGTGTTTCCAGCATCTTCATTCGAACACTCATAGCCTCAAACTTCCATTGAGGTTATTGTACATGTCATCGACTTTCTGATTGATTTCCGTAGCAGACTTAGTCTGATTTTTCAGCACTTGGTGGAGCATTTGTTTCAGATCACTATCCTGAGAAGAGGCAGAAGACTGTCCTTGGTTCTGATTCTGATACCCTGACTGATAGTTGTTCTTGAATCCTCTTGAACCAAAATGCTTCTGCTGATAGCCACTGTTTTCGAAGCCATTGTTCTGATTCTTGTTCTGAAATCCAGAGTTGAAGACACTCTTATTCTGATTGTATGGCTTTTTCTGGAACTGATTCTGTTGGTTGAAACCTTTGTTACCATAGTTTCCTTGACCCCCAATGTAATTACATTTGCTTGTCCACCATTCAGCTCCTCATACATGAATTCCCGGTACATCTGTCCCATTTTCTGCTCTTGAAGCACAAGTGCTTCATTCTCTTCTCCAACAAAGTTCACTCTCTGTTGAATTCTTCTCATTAGCTCATCGATCTTTGACTGCAGATCATTAATTCTCTTCGCATCTGATGCTACAACTCCTCTACCACGATCATAGTTTCATCTTCGATTGGCCTGACGATTCACCATGTTATTCACCAATGTATAAGCTTCCTCCATAGTCTTGGTACTGAAATCACCATTGCTAGCGGTGTCCATAGCATTCTGATACTTCTCCTCAACCTCATTGTAGAAAATGTTGAGGAGATTCCAATCTGAGAAACCATGATGAGGACAATCATTGAGGTTTCTCTGAATCTTTTCCAATCTGCATGAAAACTTTCAGCACCCAATTGGTGAAATCCTGCAATCTTGTTTCGCAGAGACATAGACCTTGATTTCGTGAAGAAATGACTAAGAAATGCAGCCTTGATCTCGTCTCATGTCCTCAGAGAATCAGGCTCTAAGCTATTGTACCATCTTGTAGCTTTGTCATTCAAAGAAAAAGTGAACAACCTGCATTTCAGAGCTTCAGCAGGTACTCCGTTGTGCTAGATAGTATTGCAGATGGCTTCAAACTTATCCAGATGGTGCATTGGGTTTTGTGATGGCAACTCATGATACTGATTCTTCTGTACCAAGTTAATGAGATTAGTCTTGATCTCAAAGTCCCTTCTCTCAATAGGAGGCGAACGAATCCCAGCACGATTCGCATATAAGGCCTTCGAAGTGTCATATTGCGCCAGAGTCATCCTCTGTCGAGGTTGATTTGCGCGTTGTTTCCCCTCAGCTGCAACATTTTGCTGGCCAGCATTCTGAGCACCAGCATTAGCACCACCACCAGCAGGTGGATCATCTTCTGGAAGGAGTCCAGGAAAGAGAGGATTTTGATGAACTTGAATGGGAACTCCCAAGTTGCCTCTCATGATTTCAGCAAACTCAAATTCTTCAATAGCCTCTAGCAACTTCTCTCTCTTCTTCTGTCTCTCTAGACGCGAAGGTTCAGGTTCGAATTCAGCAAGATTTTTGCTCTCTTGGCTCCTAGTGTGAGGCGTGTTCATGCACCTGAAAGCACAAAAACAAAGAAGAAAAAGAAGAGATTAAACAAAATAGAGAAAAATGCCTTCGGCACGTAATGATCCTAAGTTCTAAGACTCCCTATTGGTCCCCGGCAACAGCGCCAGAAAACTTGATAGCTCAGGTTTTTGCCCGAGAAAACACTGCAAGCGCACAGAAGTACGTTGTAGTGGTTCGGGATCGAATCCACAGAGACCAAAGGTAGCACGAAGAATGTAGAATCAAAAAGCGGGCTAAAAATAAAAAGATGTCTTTTGATATGATGCAAATGTCGAAATTAAGAAAGCAATGAAACGCAGGCAACACAATCAAAGAAGTGTTGGACATCAGTTATTCTCTGGGAAACAATTCATTGTTGATTCAAATTATAGACTAGGGAACAAGTTTAAAACCGTCTTGAACTCAAACACTAATAAAGAACTGATATACTTCCGTAGTATCAACTCTCTATGCATTAGAAATCTCGAGACTAACTTCCGTTGACTCTCAATTCCTAATCATGCATTACTAACAGGTTTGATATGTTCACAATTCACTTAAACATCAATTTTCGTTGGCTTAAGAACAATTGCTCATCTAAGATTCTTTCAGGCATTTAAAAAACACTTTCCATGCGTTAAATTACCTAAGTTCAGAAACTAAGTGATCAGTTTAATTTCATACATTATGAACAATCATAGATGAAGATCCATTAGATTAAATCCCTAATCATGCAATTCTACATCAACAAATCGTGAATCCCTATGTGAAAACCCTAAACCCAAGAATCAGACTACTCACTCATGATAATTGCAAAAACACAGATAATATTCAAGAGAGACATGATTGTATTTAACAAAAACAAGAGTAAAAGGGTTCTGAAAGCTTCTCAGATCGAAGTACAAAGATGCTTCTTCTCCCTAGGTTACAAAATCAATCTCTGCTCTCTAAAAGTATGTAAAAGTGCATAATGAAATGAAAAACACGAGCTCAAGTCTTTGTATCAAAATCCAGTTCGAAATAAGTTTGGTTTGGTTCTTCGTAAAATTAGTCCGCAAAACAGGACAGGGACTGATCGATCCATGGACATGGATCAATCGATCCTTGTCCAACTGTCTGGATATTTTCAGCTTTTCACGAACACTTCCTTCGATGCTTGAAATCCATCCAAAATGCATTCTTTTTGCACATTCAATCTTGATTCCTGTAAAAACAACAAAGAACACAAATCCGCACCAAAAGGATCCGAATACATACTAAAAACCATAAATCTCGTGTAAAAACCGTAGTAAAAACTACTAAAATACTGACACATCAAAAATCCACTGGTCATCAAATCGATATGTCAGCTAATACCAAAGACATCTTGGTGGGCTTGTAGTTGATCATATTCAGCCTATGATATACAAACAAAGGCATGACACTAGCAGTAATCATAGAGACACCCTGCTCCAGGGTCAGTTGTCTGAGAGAATCTCCTTCATGTATCTCTTAAGAGAAGGTACCATCTTGACAGTCTTGACGAAAGAAAACCGAACATGTAATTTGCCAACCGAACATCTTGATTGCGCTCTTTGACCTTCTGTGTAGGTCTGGAAGGGAAAGGAACCTTGGGAACATAAAGCGGGGGTGGCACGTACTCATCTTCAACCTCGGCGGGATTTTAAATGGCGTTTGAAATTTTAGTCCCAGCGTCTTGCCCTGGATCGATCGATCCATGTGGAGTGGATCGATCGATCCTTTCCATTCTTCCTGAAATCGTGTCTGATTGCAATTTCACTGGATCGATCGATTTGTTCCCTGGATCAATCGATCCTTTCACTCTAAAATTTACAATTTTTTTCCATTTCTCAATGTGATTGCATTGCAATACTCTTTGGGATTCTTCTCTGGTTTCCCTGGTAAGGTACCTCACGGTGCTCTATCCCAAGCAGAAATCTGAGGAACCTGTGTTTCTAACAACTTTATATAAGTGCTCAACGCTTTGAACATCCCGTTGAGATCACTATACATGTTATCCACTTTCTAATTGATGTCAGCTGCCGACTTAGTCTAATTTTCTAGTGTCTGTTGTATCATCTTTTTCAAATCACCATCCTGAGAAGATGACGATGATACTCCTTGATTCTGATTCTGATACCTGGACTGATTGTTGCTTCTGAAGTTCCCGTACTGCTTCCGCTAAAAACCATTGTTATTGAAGTTGTTTCTCTAATTCTGATTCTTGTTTTGATACCTAGGTTTGAAGATACTTTGGCTTTGACCATAGGGCTTGTATGGAACTGGTTTTGCTGATTGAGACCTTTGTTCCCGTAGTTCCCCGGCCTCCAATATAATTCATCTCAGCTTGATTGTAATTGAACTCATCACCTACAAACTCCTGGTATATTAGTCCGAGTTTCTATTCCTGTAGCAATTAACCATCATTCTACTCACCAACAAAATGAACTCCTTGTTTCTCTCTTCATATAAGTTTATCAAGCTTCGACTGAAAACCATCAATCCTCTTTGTATCAGCTGTTGAGCTTCTTCTACCACAATCATATTCTGACATACGATTCCCTTAGCTAGTTGTCATGTTCTCAATCAGAATATAAGCTTCCTTAATCGTCTTAGTCATGAAATTGCAATTACTAGCAGTGTCCATGGCGTTCTGGTACTGTTCATCCACTCCATTATACAAGGTATTCAGCAGATTGATGTCCGTGTATCAATGATTTGGACAATCCACCGTGTAGCAATATGTCTGAAGCTTACAATTTTGTTTCTCATGAAGGTAGACATGGCCTTCGTGAAGAAGAGTCCAAGGAAAGCAGTCCAAGTCTCCTTTCAAGTAGTGAGAGATCCAGATGCAAGAGAAGTCAGCCATCTCGTAGCTTTATCTACAAGGAGGAAGCAGAAAAGCTTGCACCTCAAAGCATCTTCATGCACTCCATTGGTTCGAGTAGTGCAGCATATGGCCTCGAACTTCTCCAAATGGTGCATCGGGTTCTTTTTTGCTAATCCATGGAATTGTTTTTGCTGCACCAGGTTAATGAGACCGATTTTGATCTCAAAGTCTCTCCTTTCGATAGGAGGTCGGCAGATCCTAGCTCAATCTACATAGAATACTTTTGGAGTTTCATATTGTGCCAATGTCAGCCTTAGTTGAGGCAGATTTGCGCCTTGATGCCCCACAGCTGCAACATTGTTTCCACCCACAGTAGGTGGAATGTGTCCCTTATGGAAATCTTGAAGCAGTGAATCATTTTGAATTCTTATCATCCATCTCAAACTCGAGTTCAGATTCCCTAATAACTTCAAGTGCCTTCTCTTTCTTCTTTTGTCTCTCTATTCTGCAAATCTCATGCTCAAAAGGTAGTAGATTAGTTGGTCTTTGGCTCATATTGGGAGATCTGTTCATGCACCTAAAAGCACACAACAAAGAAAAAAAGAAGAGATCAAACAACGAAAAACAAATGCCTTAGACATGCAATGATCCAAAGCTCTAAGATGACCGATTGGTCCCCAGCAACGGCGTCGGAAAACTTGATAGATCAGGTTTTCACCCCAAGAAATTACTGCAAGTGTACAGCCAAGCACGTTGTAGTGGTTCGGGATCGAATCCACAAAGACCAATGATCACATGAATATCTTTAGATCACATGCGGGCTAAGACGAGTTTGAAAGAGATGCTAAAATCAAATTCAAGCAAGCAGAAAGCAGGAAAGCAAATAACGGGTTGTAAAATCAATTAAGAGAAGAGTTGGGCACAGTGTATTGTCAGGGAATTACTTCATTGTTGAATCAAATTGTTAATCAGGGAACAAGTTTCAGAACCATCTTGAACTCAAACACGAATTTAGAACTAACCTACTTCCATAGAGCTAATTCATTAGGTTGAAGGATCCTAAACATTAACTTCCATTAAGTTTTAAATTCGAAACTTGCATTTTAATCAGGTTTGATATGTTCACAAATCACTTAAACATCAACTTTCATTGGCTTAAGATAATTTGCTCATCTAAGATTCATTCAGGCATTTAATCGAACACTTTCGGTGCATTGAATATCCTAAGTTCAGACACTAGTTGATCAAGCTAATTTCAGCATTAAGTTTAATCCAAGATGAAGATCCAGTTGATAATCCCTAATTAAAAAATCATAAATCAATAATTCATGAACTCTCCTAATGAGAACCCTAAACCCAACAAGAGAACTACTCGTACATAGCAATTAGACAATCACAAGATGATTCAAAGGAAATCATGTTTGTAATTGTATAAAAAGTAAAGAGAGGGTTCATAATTCTTCTCAGGTTTGAAGTACAAAAGTGATTCGTCTCCATTACAAATAAAAGCTCTCCAAAGTTGCTTAAAAACTCAAAAACAACATAATGAAATCAGAAACACGAGTTTAGGTTATTTTTACAAGTATTTCGGTCCAAAATTAGGTTTTTCGGTTCAAAATCTGATTTTAAAAATCAGGTTTGCGACATGCCGTGGATCGATTGATCCATGTCATCATGTCCAGAAATTGCTCTTTGCGATCCAACTCCTCCGCGACATTTGTGCAGAATGATCTTTAAGCTCTCAACTCCGTCATAACATGTGTAAAACACAAAGAAAAAAAATCCCAAAAGGACACAAAATCTCGACTAAAAACACGAATAAAAACCTGTAAAATCACAATACATCAGAAATCACCGGAAAAGATGATGAAAACAATAAGAAAAGCAGGAGATTGAGGACATTTTTTGCGGAAATTAGGCTCATCAAAATCAAACGTAAAGTGATTAGGAGTAGTAGATCGGGGTATAAATGGGGTTATAGGTTACTCGAGCAAGAAATTTGGTGATTTCGCAAGCGGAAGCAACGAAATCAACCGAAATTGATGAGAAATCATTGCTTTGTTTTTTCGATTTTGGTGATTAGGTTTGTGAGATTTGAGAATTTTTGTGAAGAAGAAATTAGGTGGACCAATTGTCGAGTTGTTATTTTCAATGATTTTTAATTTTTATTTTATTATTTCAATGTTGTTAGATTAAATGGTGTCGGAAATATGTTTTGAGATTATGACTCTAGTAATTTTGCAACAAATTATAGTTATTTCAAGTAATTAGCCTAAATTTTATTCATGATTCTAATTTTATAAAGAAATGAGATAAACAATCCCACCCTCCCACCAAAAACATTCTTACAACTTCGGAATTAAATCAGCAAAAAGAAAAAAAAGAGAAAATATTTAGGAAGATAGATAGAGAGACGACGCAAAAGAGAGAATTAGGTTAGTGCTCAATCATCTTCTTCTGATGATTCAAGTTCTTATAAAACTTCTTTATAAACTCATCCGCTGCTTTGTCAACCTGGCCGTTAGCCACGTCACCATCTTCCCGTAACGGAAACGGTGAGTCCGTCACACGTAAAGACCTCACTAACGGAGAACTCCGTCCAAACCCTGGCAAGTATGGAGACAACGCCGTCAAGGCCTCAACGGACAGAGCCGTCGTGTTACCACCGTGCTCATGATGGCCAACGCCGTTAAGCAGCTCCAAGACAGCTCTGGAGGCGGAAAAGTTGTCGTCGTCGAGGGTTGGTGGCGCATCACCACACGCGAAGAGACTAATGTGGTGTTTTTTCTTCTTGAAGGCGGCGATGTTAAAGGGAAAGTTTGGAGTGCTGCTGCAGCTAAACTCGTATTCTTTCCGTGGCTGGGAAGGGGCGGCGGCAGAGGCGGAGGCGGTGGCGGATGGGACGCGGCGACGGTTGTGAAATATGAGATTCTTGCCACGTTTAAGAGTGGCGTTAAAGTCAGCGAGGAGCTTTTGCTTTGAAATGCCTTTTTGTATCATGTACAAGACAAAACGTACGATGTTCCATAGCTTCTTGCTTATTGGTACTTTCTTCTCCATCTTTAGAATTAGAGAAAGAGAACACTATTTTTTTTTGGCTTTGATATTTGCTTATGGACTAAGGATTTGATGATTGTGGTATTTATAAAGGGAAGAGAGAGAGAGAGAAAGAGCAAGACTTTTCTACGAAAGAAGCACTTAAACGTGGAACATTACACTAACACTTTTATATAAGTTTATGTTTGTTGTTTAATAGATTAAGGAATTCAAAAAATCCCAAAAGTGGAAAAGAAGAAGAAAATTTGGATTTTTAATCAAACTTTTGTTGTACTTTAGATTGCACTATGTATAATAGCCATCTATATATGGATATTAGGTAGTAGCTTTTTATATATAAAATATATTAACATACATATAAAGTTAAACTAGTGGTGGGGTGTATAATGACTTGGCTTTCTACTATGATGGTATAGACGCTTTACAAAGACATCTATTCATTTGAAAAGTTTTTCTCTTTTGAAGGAACTAGATGACAACTCTATGTTATTGCCATTGTGGCTTGAACCTTTTGGCTTTCTACTCAACTTTATAGCTTGTCATGAAACCCTTTACCATTTAGTAACCATATGGTATAATGACACTTAAATATATGGTTTTCCACGACATTTTTCGTAGAAGAAAAAGTGGTCGGAAACAAGTGTTTGTGAAGGTGTAGCTGAAAAACAAATCCAAGTTTAGAAGAAAGGAAAATTCGACACAACTTTACTCGAATTTTTGCAGTGAACCTTAGTTNACCTTAGTTAATACTTTTACAAGTGAAACTACCCAAGTTATTTTTGTTTTCGTGTGATTTAAGTTCCTATTGCTAGAGTATAACATATGACATTGGTTTATACGAGAAATTAACATTATTGGCATGTAATTATATATATATATATATATATATATATATATATATANAATCCCATAAAAAACCTTCAAAATGACATCCACTTCCACTTTAAACCTTGAAAATTTTTCACTTCTATATTAAACCTTCGAAGTGACAACATTAACAATTTAAACCTTAAAAGTAGCTAAATTGTGCGCTGTGACCGTTGACTTAACGGTTCCGTTAAATATACTAACGGAACCGATGACGTGACACTAAAATAAAATCATTTAAATTTAAATAATTAATTTATTAATTTTTTAATTAATTCGTAATAATTGATTTAAAATTCATAAAAATTTTGGAAAATATTAGAAAAATATTTAAATTATGAAAATAACTCTTAAAAAATTTAAAGATTATAAATGAAATTTAAAAATAAGCTAAATTTTGAAAAATATTTATAAATATAAACTCAAAAGCAATTGATTAAAAATATTGGGAAACTAAAAATGTTCTGAAACTAAAAACACCAAGTTAAAATTTTATTTATTTCTAATTTCTTAGTTTAAAAAATTTATTTGTATTAACTCAAATTTTATTATTTCTTATATTTTTCTAATATTTTTCGACATTAACCTTATTTTAATATTTTAATACAAAATTTAAATTTTCTTCTATACCAGCAATAGAGGAGTACAATGAAATTGCGAAGAATCGGATACAAGCACTTGTATCGGAATAAGTTTTCTAATATTCCAAGATTTTTAATTTTTATGAATTTTAAATCAATTATTACGAATTTATTAAAACAATTAATAAATTAATTATTTAAATTGATTTAACTAATATTATTTTAGTGCTACGTCAACGAATCTGTTAGTATATTTAACGGAATCGTTAAGTCAACAGTCAAGGCGTACAATTTAGCCACTTTTAAGTTTTAAATTGTTAAAGTTGTCACTTCGAATGTTTAATGTAGAAATGAAAAATTTTCAAGGTTTAAAGTAGAAGTGGATGTCACTTTGGAAGTTTTTTATGAGATTTTCCCTATATATATACCCTATATATACCTTATCATACACGATGAATCTAGCTAGAGATTAAATTTCTATGAAACCATAAAGTGAAAAAATTTAACCAAAAAAAACCCTAAAATGAAAAATGTCACTACTCTTAAGGTCATCTTTAACAAAGAAACCTTTAATGGGTTTCTTAACAATTTTTTAATATTATTTTTATGCTAAGAGACTTAGTTCAGAGATTCACTAAATTTTGTGCTACAACCATAGTTTCTTAATTTAAGGTTTTTAGAAATAAAAAATTAATATACATGTAATTTTTTGACGGATCCGAAACGGATCCGAAACTTCAAAAATCGTAAATGGAAATGTAACAGTTCCAAAAACTGAAAAACAAAAAAAAAACGGATCTGAAACGGAACCGAAACGGATATTTTCGGGTATTTTGGGTTCGGATCGGGATATTTTAAACAGATCCGAAACGGATCCGAAACTTCAAAAGTCGTAAATGAAAATGTAACGGTTCCAAAAACTGAAAAACAAAAAAAACGGATCTGAAACAGAACAGAAACGGATATTTTCGAGTATTTTGGGTTCGGATCGGGATATTTCAAAAGTCGTAAATGAAAATGTAACGGTTCCAAAAACTGAAAAACAAAA
>OVAN01014899.1:0-11698 GCA_900406275.1 Anastatica hierochuntica
TATATAATTATAGTTCGGATATTTTCGGGTACCCGAAATATTTCGGTTCGGTTTGGGTTCGGGTTCGATTTTTCGGGTATTGAAGTTTAGGATCCATTCGGGTTTTTTATTAATTTCGGTTCGGGTTCGGTGCTACTTTTTCGGGTCGGNTTTTCGGGTTCGGGTATTTTGTCCACCCCTTTAAAATTTTGTCAATATTTTTGTATGTGATAATTTCATAAAATTTATGAAGTATGATAAATATAAATACTTATATGATATTTTTAATTTTTTGACTTTTAAATTTTTAAATATTTTTATTTTTTATTGAGTAAATATACATTATTATATAAATCTTAAATAAGGTAGTCCATGCTGCGTTTGGCATGTCTAACATAAGATTGAAATATTAAGAACTTTAATATTCGACCTGCTAAATATGTAATCTTAAATGCTAAATTATTTCATTTGACATATCTTGCATAAGATTGAAATGTTTTTCGGTTTTTGACGTTCGACCTCGTTAAAAATTATAATACTAAATTCTTAATTTCTCTATTAGTATTCTTAATACTAAAATATTTTAAAATTTATTTAAATATACCTAGATTTTATAAAAAAAACATGATTGATTTCAGTAATGTTAATATATCTTTTTTAATATACTATATTCCAAAATAAGTTTATGTTATATAATATTTAAATAGAATAAATAAAATATATAACATAATTTATTAAGGATAACCATGGCTTTTTAAAATAAATAAATCTATTGACTTTATTCTTTAATAATTTTGTTTTTTATTTAGTATTTTCGTTTTTATTTTTTATTAAATAATTTTAATATATTATTAATTATCTAATTCATTAAGGGTAACATAGTAATCAACCAAACCAACTTTTAATCTGGTGCAAACTGACTTCATACTTAATATATAAGATTTCCGCGTTAAAAATAAATCAAAAAGATGAAAAACTAATTCTTTTAATAGGATGAGTTAGGTTATCAATTAACTATTTTCAAATTCAGAAGTGGCAATGAGGTAATATAAAATCATGTTGACTTACTTTAAAGTCCACCAAAATTATATTTAAAAAATAAAATATAACTTAAACCTAAAAAAGGGATTTTGAAAGATTTTGTGTAGAAAGTACCTTATCAGCCGAAAAAAAAAAAAAGTACCTTATCATACTTCTTCGTGATCTTGGAAATCGCCAAAGTGTTCAAGAAGCTATAATTCTTAAGTTGTCCAAGTTTTCTATAGAACTCGATGAACGCTATCTCCAGTAGCTCCTCTACTTTCTTGAGATTCTCTCTTGTGAATTTGAGCTCTTCATGCTTATGAACCTTGAGTATGGCTTTAATGGCGGACAGAGGACTTTCCCGCGTTTTGTTCATCTTGATCCGCTCAAAAATACTCTCATTCACTGTTCTCTCCTCGTTTCTCATGAGATCACCTAATGAAAATGCTGATTTTTCAAAACATAAAGATTCAAACTTTAGACTATTGGAGATACCTTGTGGCGCAAGATTCGCAAGAGATAAGCAATAAGAGAAACTCACCGTGTTCTTTAGACTTGGAAGCTAAGGCATTGATGTCTACTGAGACTGTATCAGAAGGAGAACGTTTCTTCTCCATAACTCTGATTCTAAAAGCTACCAAAGCATCCATCTGCTTGGTCAGAGCAAGAGCTTCGTTTCTTGCTTTCTCCACATTTGATCTGTAAAAACCGTTCACCTTGTTGAATTCTCGATCTAGGGTTCTAAAGAAAGCAACCTCAGAGTCTCCACCTGGTTCTCCCGCCTTCAAAAATGCTGTCTCGTAAATCGTCTCGAGCTCTCTAGTCACAGTAGTGACCACAATGTCTTGATTCTCAAAGGCAGAGGTGTCGCTGTTGTACCGTCTAGTTAGGTTACGTGAGAAGGAAGGTTTAGTTTGGCTCTTGGAATCTGAAACCTTTCGGGAAGCTTGGATGTTCTGAAGAATGGTTTTGAGGTAAGCGTAATCTATGTAAGCTTGTTGCCATTCTGGAACCATTTGAGACTTAAACTCTTTCCCGAATCTCATTCTTCGTTTCCTTTTGTTTAAGCTCTAACTTTGTGTTACAAAAATCTCTCTCTCCCTCTCTCTCTATCTCTCTAGAGCTCAAGGTCTAAAAGTCAGTAACTCATTAAGAATATTGCTCTCACTGTCTTTGAAGCAAAACTGGAAGGAAGACTTTAGAATCTTTGACTTTTTGGGTTTTGAGAGATATCTAAAGCTTTTACAGTTCTAACAAAAAAAGAACTACTCTTTGTGTAGTGGTTCATTTAGGTTGTATATATATTATTTTGATATTTTCTACTTGTGGTATGAATAAACCATAATAGTGTAACTTGATATTTTATTATAGTTCAATTAAAACTGTGCCCTGTATTGTAATCCGATTAGGATCCTTGATATTTCATTATCATGTCACGTGTGAAAAGTCAAAGTACTAGCTAAATCTATAAGTCAATATACACATGTAGGACAAATTTGCATCCACTTGAGAATATAGGAACGATTCGGTTTGGTCAATGAATGCTACAATCTGTAACCGCGTTAAACATACTCAAAAATCTTATCTTTTAAGGAATTTCTCTGTTTTATGGCCAACTAAAAATAATGTGTAATGTCTTGAGATGAATGAAAAAAATCGTTATCTTCTAGATTGATTCTTGATCACAATGTATCTTCTTAGTATTCTCATTCACCCGAGATTCCGAGAAGGGAGACATTTCAGAAATACGTGCGCGAATAAAGTTTTCTCTTTTTTTTTTTGTCTAATCGTAAATTAGTTAAATAAAATATGTATTTGTCGGTTGTAAAAGAAAGAAAATAAACAGAACACACCCATCAATGGTTAACCACAGTCATTCTTGGATTCAATTCCGATAATTGTTATTTTATAACTATATGCAACAACTGTGGATGATGAAGTAGAATGAGTTTGGTATTAATCGTTTTTAAGATACTACAATCAATTCTTTGAGGTCAATGTTCGATTTTTTTAGAGTAAAGTTTTGGATAAGCAAGAAAGATAATATAAATTGATTGTTAATTAAATAGATGACTCAATACTCTACACATTGCATAGCTCAAATATGAAGTTAGAACCCTAATCTCACGAGGAAAATGACAAAGAAGTTTGTTGGATTCATTCACTCAGAGTTTAACAGTTGTGTAGTTTTTTGCTCTTTTGTAGTTTTGCGTTTTTGTGGGTTTTCAGTTTTCAGTTTATGATTTTTGCAGTTTCACGGTTTTACAATTTTGTAATTTTACGATTTTTGTTGTTTTTTTGAGTTTCACAATTTTAACGATTTTATGGTCTTTCGTGTTTTTTTTGTCTTTTTATGATTTACATAGTTTTGTGATTTTTTCGATTTTGCAGGTTTTTGTTGTTTTGTGGTTTTACGTTGTCTACGATTTTTTTCGCGTTTAACATTTTGGTCGTTGAGGGTGTTGGTAGTTTTGGTTGTTTCATTATATTGGATGACTTTCAATGGTTTCTGATGTTTTTTTTATTTTGGTATCTTTTTGCTATTTTCGTTTTAATGGTTGTATTTGGTGATTTTTTGTGGTTCTCGCTATTTTGTGGATTTTTTGGGAACAATATTATCTTATAATTTGAATGCTAAATGTTATTTTTAAATGAAAATGCTATTTTAGGATTATGTCATGCTACAAATAATACTTGTATTTAACTAAAATATTGTTAAAGGTGAATCTAGGGTATAACAAAAAAACATATTTCACAATCTAACCAAAATATTAACATTCTCTCGGCCAAAAGAAAAAAAGAAAAATTAAAATCGAGAGGTTTATAAAACTACCTCAAACACAAGTTATAACCAATAAAAAATTTGGGAGGGTGGGTGTACTTGAGGGGGAAAAAGGCAAAATAAGGTTAGTCAGTACAATACAATGTTTTTTTAGGTTATTACATCCAATTCTTTTTTCTTAAATAAGATAACGTCTTTTGAATTTTAGGATGAAAAATTTGTATCCAGATTCTACTCTTTATAACAAATGATATATCTCAATATTTTTAAGGTCTTCTAAAACATCCAAATGTTGCATTCAAATGCAAAAATGAACTGGCCAAAGTGATTTAATAGCTCTAAGTTATATGATTTCTTGTTAACATGCTACTATTTCATAGCAACTAATGCCACCAATAATTTTAGTATATCACAATTTCAAAACGATGTTAACTTCTTTTTTATTCACATCCTTTCCTAATACTAATTCAAACTTAACTAACTATATAATTTCTCAAATTACGTTATTATGCACAAACTCCTTTAAAAAAAATAAAAGAGTTATGTAAAGATTGAAAATGCGATGGAAATAATAGGAGAAGTATTTAATTTTAGAGGAAATGAAGCTTTTATTGACCAAAAACACCAACCATGTCCCATTGATTTGCTTATATTCTAGACACCTCATTTTCTCCGTTCTGCGACATATAAATGTTGAGCCAAACGCTATAATAACTTTTAAGCTAAAAATAGTTGAGAGACATATACTGACGGTAGGGTATTGTGTATTGATCTAAAATATAGTATTGGGCAATGGTCGAGAGTTAAAGACTTATCTGATTAATGTCTTAGTTTTCCGATTTAAAAGTCGCGATCAAGTTGTAATTCTGAATTTGTATTAGACCTTTAACATAGATGTTCAATTTCGATACTATAAACGCCAAGCATAAACATTAGTTATTAAGCCTCAAACGTGAAATTACGTGAATATTTTCGATCATCAAAGAATATTATTGTTATGAATCTTAGCTCAATACTGATCTAATCGATTCTTCCTTATACTAATCTGAGACTACTTTCTTTAGAACAAGATCTCTTCAATCTGTTAAAGTCTTACCTGCTATGAATCGAAGAAGAAGATGAGAGGGAGAAAGCAAGAATCAGATTGTGTAGAAACTAAAAACACACAAGATTTACGTGCTCAGCCTCCACCGTCAATGTCGACGGCAGCCTACTCACGCCGGGACCGCTTCCCGGAAAATACACTACTCCGGCGAACAAAGAGTTTACAAGTTTTTCCTCTCGTCACTATCCCTCAGTGTATTCTCTCTCTCTCGATACAAAGATGCTCAGTGTAAAAAAACAAAGAAAGATAAAGACTAATCCTAGAGATAACCAAGAGAATCTGTTACAATTTGTAACCTCCTCTCTCTGTAACTAACTCAATTCCAAACTCCATCTTCTTCTTCTTTATTCGCCAAGAACTAGAGTCAAACACAGTCAATGCCCGAGCTCCAGGATCCGACCCGATCCAACTCATTAAAGCCCAAAGAACACTTGGACTAGCCCGCTAACTAAGTCCATTAATTCAACAAAAACTCCACCTAATGACTTAGTTAGCTTTCTACAAAAAACTTCAACCTGACTCTTCCTCATCAGTTTCCTTTTCCTGCGGTCCCGGATACAAACCTCTACTCCAATGATTCTAGATGAAGCAGGTTCAAGGCTTCATCTACCTTCTTTATAGGCAACACTTTCGTAAAAATGTCAGCAGGATTTATGAGAGTTGAAATCTTAATAACCTTTAGCCAACCTTCTTCGATCTTCTCCCTAATATGATGAAACTTTACATCCACATGCTTTGTCCGCTTGTGATGTACATTGTTTTTGGAGAGATCAATCGCACTTTGCGAATCACAGAACAGCTCCACCTTATCCTGAGCATACCCGAAATCTGCAAGTAAACCCCTTAGCCACTTTGCTTCCTTAGTTGCCTTGGATAAGGCTATGTACTCTGACTCGGTTGTGGACAGAGCCACCACATCCTGAAGACCTGACCTCCAGCTAATAGTCGTTCCCCCAAGAGTAAAAACATAACCCGTTATGGACCTTCTTTTGTCTAAGTCTTGCAGCGTAATCAACATCACTATACCCGCGTAACTTCATGTCTTCTCTCTTTTGAAACACTAGTTTCAAACCTGTGGAACCTCTAAGATACCTCAACAACCACTTAACAGCTAGCCAATGTACCTTTATAGGCTTAGCCATAAACCTACTCACGAGTCCAATGCCATATGCTAAATCGGGTCTTGTACCTATCATAGTATACATGACACAACCAATAGCATTAGCATAGGGAACAGACTTCATATACTCACATTGTTTCTTTAGCTCCTCATCTGTTGCAGACTTTAGCTTGAAATCTACTCCAATAGGTGTCCCAACTGATTTTGCTTGGTCTAATTGAAACAGCTTAAGAATCTTCTCTATATAACCACTCTGAGACAATTCAAGTATGAACCGAGATCTATCCCTATCAATTTCCATCCCAAGAATCCTCTTTGCGCAGCCCAAATCCTTCATTTCAAAGACCTCACCAAGCTGCTTCTTAAGCTCCCTTATCTCTTTCTTATTCTTAGAAGCAATAAGCATATCATCAACGTAAAGTAAGAGAAAGATATATGAACCATCACCACAAACCTTCACATACACACAACTGTCCCATTCACTCCTTTTGAACTTTATGCTCTTCATGAAGTGATCAAACTTTTGATTCCATTGACGAGGGCTTTGCTTCAATCCGTACAAAGACTTCTTGAGTAAACATACCCAATCCTCCTTTCCTTTAACAACAAAACCCTCAGGCTGTCTCATGTATATGGTTTCTTCTAATTCACCGTGTAGGAACGCAATTTTAACGTCTAACTGCTCCAGCTCCATGTCTTCAAAAGCCACAATCTCAAGCAGGATCCATATTGAAACATGCTTGACCACGGGTGAAAAAACTTCGTTGTAATCTATATCTTCTCTTTGTGAATACCCTTTCGCGACTAGCTCGCCTTGAATCTGCCTTTCTCAACTCCAGGAATGCCTTCTTTCCTCTTGTATACCCACTTGCAGCCGATGACTTTAGCTCTTGCAGGCAGCTTAACCAGATCCCAGGTTCTAGTTTTAGACAAAGAAGTGATCTCTTCTCCCATTGCCGAATTCCAGAAATCCCAATCCTTATCTCTCCTTGCTTCTGCATAATCCCTCGGTTCTGCAATGTCACCACTCTCTGTAGATAAACAAGCAAACTCCACCACCTGGTTATTACCTCTAAACCTCATTGGAAGAACCGTTTGGCGCCTTACTCTGTCTCTCGCAAGCTGGTATTCCTGCTGGCTTGGAAGATCAGAACCATGACCTTCACTCTCAGATTCTGTTTCAAACTCTGTCTCAGACACTGATTCTTTTTCAGAATCTTCAGACTCTGAATCTAGGCATGACTGATCACCCACACTTTCTCTCACCTGTTCATTTGCAGACATCTCAATCTCCACTTCTCCATTGATTTTCCCAAATTCATCAGGTTTCAATTTAAACAGTTGGTCTTCTCGAAACAAAACATTCCTGCTTACTACAGATTTTTCTTCTTCGATCAACCATATTCTGTAACCCTTTACGCCTTCAGGATAACCAAGAAAAACCCCCTTTTTGCCCTTGGATTAAGCTTGCCGTCATCAGTGTGGACATAGGCGATGCATCCAAAACGCTTGAGATAGCTATAATCAGGTTTCTTATTATACCAAATCTCATCAGGTATTCCGTTTTCAATAGCAGAAGAAGGAGATTTGTTTATCAAATGTACAGCTGTGTTAGCAGCTTCTGCCCAAAACGCCTTTGATAAACCTGTCTCACTTAGCATGCTTCGTACTTTATCCATAATCGATTTATTCATCCGCTCTGTGACTCCGATCTGTTGTGGCGTGTATGGAATCGTTTTATGTCTTACTATTCCATTCTCTTTACACATTGAATCAAAATGAGAATTGCAGAATTTCATTCTGTTATCAGACCTCAGCTTCTTAACTTTTCTTCCAGTCTGATTTTCAATCATCACACGCCATTCTTCAAACTTTTGGAACGTTTCATTCTTGGTCTGAAGAAACCTTATCCAGACCTTCCTACTATGATCATCGATAATACTCAGAAAATATTGTTGATTCCCCAGAGACATTGGAACAAAGGATGAACCCCACAGATCAGTATGTATGTAGTCAAGAAGTCCCTTTGTCGTGTGTTTGCCAGACTTAAACTTAAGTCTATGTGTTTTACCAAAAACACTATCCTCACAGAAATCTATGTGTGATGCACCTTTGAGATCAACTAAACCCCTCTTAGTCAAAACCTCCAGACCCCTTTTGTTTATATGACACATTCTACTATGTCATAGCTTAGAGTCAGAGCTTGTTACCTCATTGCTTTGCGCCTCTGATATCTCTGTGGTTCTATTTTCTAACAGAAAATATAGGGTACCAAGTCTTTATCCTTGTAGCAACACTCTGCCATTTCTTTTTATCTTTAGGACACCATCCTTTGACTCATAGCTGCATCCTAACAACTCAAGTGTACCTGGAGATATTAAGTTCCTTTTCATATCAGGTATAAATCTCACTTTAGTAAGAACTACCTCAGAGCCATCAGGGTTTGTAAGTCTCACTGATCCAATACCCATTACCCTTGACAGATTTGCCATTCTTACTTGTCCTGAAACTGATTCATCAAGTTCTTCAAACCAGTCTCTCTTCCAGCACATATGATATGAGCAACCAGAATCTATTATCCACCTAGACTCCAAATCATTAAGAGAAACACCCTGAGACTCATTGACACTTAACACATCGATCCTAACTTCACCTCCATTCACTTGTGAGTTTTCACCTCGATGTGAGTTTTTGCCTTTTGAATTGTTGTTTCTCATAGGACATTGCATCTTAAAATGTCCTTCCTCACCACAATTCCAGCAGCCCTTCTTCTTAGTCTTCTGTTTACCTTTACCTTTATTCTTCTTGAAGGAAAATGTTTGTTTTCCTTCTTCAGGTTTAGACCAATTCACAGCATGTTTACCTTTCACAAACAAACTCTCTGCAACATTCTTTGACTCTTTACCATGGAACTCATATTCTAATTCCTTAGATTTAACAGCCGATATCACTTCTTGTAAGGTCAATGAGGTTTTACTATATCTTAGAGTATCCCTTAGACCATCAAAGTTGTGAGGTAAAGACATGAGCAACACTACCGCTTGGTCTTCATCTGATATAGACACTTCTGCATTCTCAAGATCACCAATGATCTTAAGAAAATCATCTATATTCTTTTCAACAGGAAGACTAGCATTCATCTTGAAACCAAACAATTTCTGCTTAAGATGAATTCTGCTTGTGAGTGTTTTCGCCATGTACATCTCATCCAGTATCTTAAACATTCCAACAACAGTTTTCTCTTTGATAATTTTCCTCAGAACACTGTTTGAAACACTAAGAATGAGAGTACTCCTAGCCTTTCTTTGTTTCTTTACATCCATCTTATCATCAATCTTCTCCGAAGATCCTTCACCTTTCTTCATCGTAGAAGCATCAGTAGACAACACATCATAGATCCCTAAGATTTCAAGATGTGCTAGAATCTTCTCTTTCCATAGCATATAATCTCCAGAACCGTCGAACTTCTCAACATCAAATTTAGCGGAAGCCATTGTAGAAGATTCAACTACTTATTGACACAGCTCTGATACCAATTGTTATGAATCTTAGCTCAATACTGATCTAATCGATTCTTCCTTATACTAATCTGAGACTACTTTCTTTAGAACAAGATCTCTTCAATCTGTTAAAGTCTTACCCGCTATGAATCGAAGAAGAAGATGAGAGGGAGAGAGCAAAAATCAGATTGTGTAGAAACTAAGAACACACAAGATTTACGTGTTCAGCCTCCACCGTTAATGTCGACGGCAACCTACTCACACCGGGACCGCTTCCCGGAAAATACACTACTCCGGCGAACAAAGAGTTTACAAGCTTTTCCTCTCGTCACTATCCCTCAGTGTATTCTCTCTCTCTCGATACAAAGATGCTCAGTGTAAAAAACAAAGAAAGATAAAGACTAATCCTAGAGATAACCAAGAGAATCTGTTACAATTTGTAACCTCCTCTCTCTGTAACTAACTCAATTCCAAGCTCCATCTTCTTCTTCTTTATTCGCCAAGAACCAGAGTCAAACACAGTCAATGCCCGAGCTCCAGGATCCGACTCGATCCAACTCGTTAAAGCCCAAAGAACACTTGGACTAGCCCGCTAACTAAGTCCATTAATTCAACAAGTATATCCTTAATCGACACATATATCCACAATGTACATAAATTTTTCTCTAGAGAGGTTGTAAAACAAACAAGAACTCAGTTACTTGCGTCTCAAGTATTTATTACTTGAGAAGAAATATCACATTTTCTATAACAAATATTTGTATTCTTCGTTTTCTTGATCCTTTGTTAGTTCTTTAGTCACTAAACCTCTCTTTTATTGCCTTGCTTTCCATTGATCCAATCGTTCTTTCCACTCCACGTCTGTGTAAGCATCTCTCTAACCTTAAAACTCTTTCCCTAACACTTCAAGTCAGCAGAGTTAGGTCTCAAGATTTACTCATATACATCTATATTTATTTCAGTAGAAGAAAAGGTGCGACCATTTGGATGTCATTGTTGCTTACCACTATAGTGTCAATTTTCCTACAATATTCAAAAAAATATTATGTATGTTGATTCCAACTGGACAAAAAGACTACGAAGACAAAAAGGACATTGGCTAAAGCGTATAGTATCAATCCATAGGTGATATTCTGACAATTCTTGACATTCAACTCATCATCTGAATCATGAGGAGAGTCTTAAAAAAATCATAAAACGTGAGTCTCAAGCTAGGTATAAAGTTTGGTAGTGCAAAATAGAATTTGAAAGAATGTTTGAAGTTTAATGGGTATCATAAGAAGACCAAACAAAAACAAAGCAAGTTATGTGAATCCATGAATCAATGAAGACGTAGTAGATACTATTGTATAATATTATTTCATATGTTGTTTATCAGTGATAATTATAGATTTTACCTTGAAACTTCTCGGGCGTGATCTTATAGTAATTACCATTTGAAGCAACTTTTCCTCCTCGGCTCCATCTTTCCCAAACACGTAAACAATAAATCTTCGGTAAGTCGATTGTAGTACTATAAAAAAGGCACGATGTTCTAAGACAAAGATACAAAAGGATATAAGCGTTTTGACAAATGAGTGACGATATAATCATTTTGACAAATCACATTAAACTAACTTAAAATACACTATGCTTACCATTATATGGAGACACCTTTCTCATGTTTTATATATGATAAAGAAAAAAACACGACTTTATATGAGTAGATTCGTTAAAAAACTCAGCAAAAAACGGTGAAACAACTACAGATTTTGACAAAGAAAAAGCGAAGGAGGAACCACCTATTTAAATGAGTAGACTAACGATCAAAGGTTTAAATTTTTTTCGACAAATAAAAAGTAATTAATTCAAAATTATAAACACTAAGGAAAATACAAAGATATCGAAGATTACGAACGAAGATACATTAGACGCTGCCCATTTTTCATTGGCCGAAAACTCCCTAACTATTTTAAGAGATAAATATATAATTCAAGTAGGATTAAGAAAGTCAAAATCGGTTGGAGGAAGGAAACAATTGAATCCTACGATGCCCCACAAGAAATCTAACTATATAAAAGGAGTTAATTTTAAACTCTTAGCCATGCCACCTAAGCTACAAAGAGACTTCTCCTTTCAGCGTTTCAACATTACATCCCATAAGAAAATGGATCAAAAGCTAGAATACTCTTACTTGCAAAAGTTAGAGC
>OVAN01014900.1:0-11696 GCA_900406275.1 Anastatica hierochuntica
AAGCCCAATAGGCTAATGGTTATGTCAGCCATCAAATGGTTCATAACATTCCCCTCAAATTTAAAAATTCAAATTTTGGATTATTATGAAAAAGTTTTTAAGGAAATCAAGTATTTTGGAAACCTATGGACCAATTTCCATTTACACTTTTACTCTTAACCACTACATTTTACTCTCACTCCTCTCTCTTTCTCATCACCATCGACACTCATCCACTCACTTTGCTAAAGAAAAGTTTTGATTTTTAAAGAGAGAATTTTATAGAAAGTTTAAGAGATTTTGGTTCTTCTAATGTGCATTCTAACTCCTATCAATATTCCACTCTTGAAAAGCATCATGACCAAGGTATGAAACTAAAAACCTTCACTTTTACTCTCTTGAATTTTCGATTATCTTGGGGTGATGGTGTTTAGTGATGTTTTGTGATTTATTAGAGGTTGAGAAGCTTATTTGTTAGTGTTTTATGAACTTGAAGCACTTATAAACAACTAGAAATGCATGAATCAAATTTTTGTTCTTGAGATGAATAGTGGAGAGAATAGTGTTTTTGAATTAAATTTTGGGAAAACTTGAATTTTGTGGTTGATGTGTGTGATTGGTGTTGATTTATCATGGTTTCATGAGTCACTTTCTATATTTGAGAAATTCCTAAATGTGGTCTTCATCTTGAAATTTTCGATCATATAGGAGTTTCTTTAAGAAAGTTGATTTTTGAATTCAATTGAGTGTAAGGTGTTGATTGTTGAATGCTTGGTTTGCTTGTGCATAATTAGCATTTGATACTTTGAGTTTGGTCCATAATTGTGAATCTAGACATATTATATTAAGTGCATATCATGTCTAAATTTTGAAATGTTCTTGAAATGAGAGAGATGGGTATTTAAAGGACCAAAATGGAGAGAGATGGGTGGATTACTTGGGCGACAACACCAACATTGGTCTCATGTTCGCAAGTGTTTTCCTTAATCATGCGGAGGAAATGAGGAGAACAAATCATCCTGTCACAAGGATTGGAGGCATGCTCACTCCTTTGTTTTACTACCTTGGAATTGAACTTGATGAATGCGAAGGTGAAGATATCGAAGAAGAAAGAAGGACCAGAAATTGCCAAGAGCGAGCCACAACAAACATGCTTTACTTGGTGGAACGGAAATTCACCTTTGGTTATGGTTCTAGAGATGTAGTGATCTACTTGTTCATGGATGAACAAAGAAGATGGAGAGCTTGTAACCTTCATATGCCGGAATCAGAGCATACATCAGCAACAATGAGCAAGGACATCGACTTTCACCTACCGAGTAATCTTCACTACAACTGCACCACTCTACAAGGAGAACCAAGACTTCATACACTATACGAACAAAACCAACCCCGAGGAGAGAGACATCAAGACATATTTGGCCATTCATTCCTTGACCAATTTCGGACACCACCACATCTAAGGACACCATATGAGCAATGCTTGGAAATTGAACTAATAAGGCACACCAAGGTCATAAGAAAACAAGGAAATATGCTCTCGCAATTAATAAGACGCTTCAAGAAAAGTGTAAGGTACAACAAATATGCAACCTCAAGCGAGAGTGATGAAGACATTCGCGAATACCCAAGGCATGGTTTCGAAAGACCGAGACAATCTAAAGCTCATCCGCCATCGGTGATCCGTGCACAACATGAGCAAGAGATGTACCCACCAAGGACTTTGTTTTAAGAACCAACGCTGGGGAGGAACGGGAGAGACCCCGTTGACCCTTAATCATCATGGCCATGGAGCTCGCGACGCAACAACAAAGAGCCCGACTCCACCATTTCATCCACTCAACACTCACACACTTGAATGGTCCAAAGGTACCCCTACAAACCATTGTTAATACCACGCATATTTACTTTCTTCTGTTTTGTTCGTGTTTTCAAAGGTCACTCTCACGACTTAAGATTCACCTATCCGGTGAAATTTAAGTCCGGGAGAGGGGCTTAGTACTAATGTCATTTTGAGTTTTGAAGTTTTCTTTTCTCTTCACATCTTGAGTCATGCGTTGCATATACTTATGATTTTTTAAAAAACGAAAAAAAATTTGAAAAATTTCGAAAAAACTAAAAAGATTTTCATTTTGTTTTCAAAGCTTTGCTTATAGATTGCATCCATTTGTAAATACTTAGTTTGTTAAGAGCATATAGGATTGCATCTTGCATAGGGAACAATGATAGAATTACCTCATAGATAATTGATGTTTGTTAAATGACCAATGCCCTCACTCTAAGTAAGATGTTGAATAGACCACTATTTTCTTAGGAAAATTCGTGATTGGAATTAACCACTTAAAGGTCTTTGTGAATGTGGAAGTAAGCTATCTTTTGACTCAATTCCTATTTAAAATGGCCTTTAATGAATGTTAATATTTTGCTTATGGGATTTGTTATACTTGATCATGGGAAAACACTAACATTTGAGTTATTTTCTAACCCTTTTTTCCACCCTTTCTTAGCTCAAGTGGATACTCTCATCTTTTGAGCAGTGACCAACCCTTGAAACCCTTAAATCGTTCCTTCAAAACCCCCTAATATTTCTATATGTGAGGCCTCTTTTCGAAAGTGCACACACGGGCAAAATCCCGAGTGAATTGAAGTTGAACGACAAAGAGTATACTTCCTTAGAGTTAGCCTCACTTTAAGGCTAACTAGAGTCATAGGACGTGAAAATCTTTGTGTTTTTAGGTTTGTAGGAGTCTTGGGAATGGTTAGTGTGTATAGAGTCAAGTGGATGTTTCTTATTGAATGTATGATCCTAGGTTGTTTTAATAAGAAAAAGAAAAAAAAGAAAGAAGGATATCGAAAAAGATAGAAAAGAGAAGTGAAAGAAAAAGGCACTAGAGATTTGTACTAAGATTAAGGTCTAACCTTAGAAACTAAAAGCTTAGAGAGTCCACCCTTGAATAAAAAAAGAAAGAATCCAAGTGATTAAATAGTGTCTCTTCAAATAAAAAAAGTTTAGTAGAAAATAAGTTTAAAAGTTTAAGAATGAGTGTGTTTGGTTCAATAAAATGTTTATGGTTTCTAGATCTAGGATGGGAATTATATCAAGTAAGTGTCTAGATCCTTAGGAAGAAATGGGGTGGGAACAATTACATGAAGTAAATACTTTGTATGCGTAAATTGTTCGGCTACCACCTTGCTTTTTCATATTTTCTTGCACTACTTTTTGAGAAAAACCATTATAAATCGAGGGAACCCTCTTCTTTTTATGCTTCTTTACATAAACCCTTTCTTTGAACTCCAAACCGAATGGATGAGGTGCATTGCCCATAGGTAAAGATGATCTTTGAACCATTTTACTTGTTTTGAGGATATTGGGCATAAGACATTACTTTTCTATCTTGCTTTTGAGTTCCCACTTGCAAACCTCACTTTCGGGATTGGTCTTTGTTGTTTGCTTGAGGACAAGCAAGACAAGGCCGGGGGTGTTGATGTGTACATATTTTCTTGCATATTTTGGTGCATTTTGGCTTAGTTTCATCCACATTTAGGTTGTAAGTATTGCACATAAGTCTTAGAATCCATGAGTTTGATTCTAAAGTCTAGTTTAGGATCATATTGTATTTGCATGTCATTTGTTTGCATTTGTAGGTACAACTTTGGAATGGATTCATGGAGGCTCTAGGGGTGGATTCAATGTAGATTTGGAGCTAAAAAATTGAGGAAAAGAGGATCCAAACGCTATGGGAGAAGATGGAAGCCAAAAGAGCAAACAAAGGATGAAAGAAGAAGCCACAAGCTGCCAAAGTGAGCACCTATCGACCTCAAGGTCAACAGTAGCTCACTTTGGGTTGACAACTACAAAAGTTGAGAGCTCTGCTGCTCAAAGTGAGCAGTTGTCGACGTCCAGGTCAACAATAGCCCACTTTTGGGTGAAATCAGAGCACTTTGATGGGAAATATTACTTTTAGGGCACCCTCTCTCCCCCTTTTAGTATAAATACCCTCTTTTGTGAACCAAGAAAAAAACTTCTCTTTTCTTATCAACTTTTCAACACTTTTCTTTATGTTCTAAGTTTATTCTCTTGATCTTTAAGATCAAGAGTATCTCTTTATAATTTTGTATCTCAAATCTTTTATCTATTGAATTACTCTTATGTTTCTCATCTCTTCTCTCTTCTCTCATATGATGTGTAAGTAGTCTTTTCTTGGATTTTGGGGATGGTAGATTTGAGATGATTTGTGGTTAAAGAATTATGTTTAGTGATAGATAGGACTTATATCTCTATGGTTTAGGTGTTCTTAATGCTAGATCGAGGATAAAAACTAGATCTCGACGAGTATACATTTCACGCCCGAGAGGTGTTCGATGAAATGTCTAGGAGAGCCTAAAGTATATCAAACTTAGCTTAGCCAACTAGAGTTGATATCTAGGGAGTTTGGTAACAAAGTGGAATGATTCTTAATGATTGCTTGCTAAATGATCGCAAGAAGATAGAGTTGAGTGAAATATGTTAGCTTGCATATATGACTTTTAGCCATGAGAGTGGTATTAGTTCAAGCATTGATTCCATAGTTGTGAGGTTGAATTCTTGTTGATTTCTCTTGTTACACCATTATCTGGCTATTAAATCGGATCAAATCAATGACCATTTCCCAAGATCCATCTCTATCTTATCGCCTTCACTTGCTTGTTTTTTTTGGTTTCTACTTATGCTTTACTTTATGCTTTACTTTTATGCTTTGTTTTCTTTGTCTACTTATGCTTGCTTGATTTGATTTCCTTATTTGCAATTTCAGTTAATCATCCTTTAATTACAAAAACCAAAACCCCCTTTCCTTATATGCTTAGCTTTAAAACGATTGTGCATTCTTAAAGTTTGAACTTATTTAAAGGTTTGCTCCTTGTGGTTCAACCCCTAAGTACTACAATAGCATATCCGTGCACTTGCGGATTGTATGATTGTTAGGAAACAGGCTTATAAATTTTAAAGCTTTGTTGTTCATTTTCTAGCACTCAACAGTATTGATCAAATGGAGTAATTATTGAGAATGGAGCGATCTAGTTTTGCCAAGTTCTACCTGCTTCTCCATTCGGGAAAATATGAAGTATTGTGAAGTTTGACTGAAGTAGGTCAAGCCAAGTTCTCACGGGTTTTCTCTGTTTGAAAAATAAAAGAAATAAAGAAGAGATGCTGCCAGCTCATGGGGGGGGGAGCCAATTTAGTACAAAGCTAGGCTGTACATCTCCTTCTTTTCTCTACATGACCGCTGACTACTAAGGATGGTGGCTTATGATTGGCTAAATCATTTGTGTTCCTCATTTGGCATCGTTTCTAGTCTAGGTTCATTTATTCTCTTTGTTCCTATCCATTTTGTATCAAGACTATAAAAGGACTATATGATACCATAAATAAAATCATACGTTCCTCTTATTCTCCTCTCTTTACTCTCTGTTCTTCAATCCTTCTTTAATTTCTTTACTAAATCTATTCATTTCTATTCTAGTTCTTCAATCTCTCATTCTTATCTTATTACACTCTAAAATCTCTCAAGGGATTCTTTGCGTCTTGCTTTTGAGGAGAAATTACCTCCTTGATAAGACAGATGTCAAGTGCTCTGATGATGTCTCCTGCCCAGCTAAACTCTGCCTCTTGACGAATCTTGATGGCCATTCAAGTGCTTAGTGAGCACTTTGGCTTGAACCTTGTTTCCATTGAAGTTCTTTACTCCTACTATTTCTCTACCTTGCCCCCTGAAGATGGCATGTATTATATACATCCTAGGAAGAACCTCACCATCGCCAAGGATTTACCTAAGTATGAGAAGGCAGATATAGTTTTTGAAAAGAACTAGGTAAAGAAGTATTCCTTTATGAATATTGAAATGAACCCATGTTTCTCTTCTATCGGGAAATATCATGGTAGGTGTAGAATGCATATTGCATCTTCTTTTATAATGGAAGAATCATGTTCTAATTTCTTTTTTGCTTTTGCATCTTTTTAGATATCGCTAAGGTGACTAGTCTACCCAACAAGGAAGGTGTGAATAGAGCTCTTCAAATTCAAGTGGAACAAAGAGAAGTCACCTTCCTCTTTAGTCTCGAAGCATTATCTCAAAGTCATTTGTGGGATAAGAAACCAATTTTTATATGTTTCTTCCTGGTCTTTGGTTTGTCGATGTTTGACATGTTTTTGCTTTTATTCTTTCACAAGAAACATGTACAGATCCGCGGAAAAAGCAATGGAGGATTTCAAGAAAGCCAAGGAGGCTACGTTGGTCAAGAAGGTGCCAGCAAGCCATGCTAAGGCAGGCTGGTGGTAGCTCGGGTTTTCGCCTGAGATAACACTGCAAGCGCAAGTGGTTCGGGATCGAATCCATAGAGACCAAAGGTAGCACGTAGAATTTCATATCAAATAGTGAGTTAAAGCAAAAAAAGATGTTTTGTAAGAGATGCAGAGAATCGAAATTAAGAAAGCAAAGAAAGCAAGCAAGAAACAACGGAGTTGAAAATTAATCAAAGAAGAGTTGAGCATTGGGTATTCTAAGGGAAACATTTCATTGTTGAATCGAACTATTGACTAGGGAACATGTATTAAACTGTCTTGAACTCAAACACAATTTTAGAATTGATCTACTTCCGTAGTATCAATTCCTTATATATTAGAAACCTAGAGACTAACTTTCGTTGACTCTCGGATTCTAATCATGCATTCTAAACAGGTTTTATAAGTTCACAATTCACTTAAGAATCAACTTCCATTGGCTTAAGATGAATTGCTCATTAAGGATTCTTTTAGGCATTTAAATAAACACTTTCCAAGCGTTAAACAACCTAAGATCAGAAACTAAGTAATCAAGTTAATTTCATGNTTATATATTAGAAACCTAGAGACTAACTTTCGTTGACTCTCGGATTCTAATCATGCATTCTAAACAGGTTTTATAAGTTCACAATTCACTTAAGAATCAACTTCCATTGGCTTAAGATGAATTGCTCATTAAGGATTCTTTTAGGCATTTAAATAAACACTTTCCAAGCGTTAAACAACCTAAGATCAGAAACTAAGTAATCAAGTTAATTTCATGCATTACAAACAATCCTAGATGAAGATCCAATTGATAATATCCCTAATCATAAAATTCTATGTTAACATTTCAAGAATCCTTATGCGAGAACCCTAAACCCAACAAGCAAATTACTCACTCATGATCAGAGACTCAACACAAATCAAATCAGAGAGAGATATCATTGTATTGATCAAAAATAAAGAGTAAGGTTCAGAATTCTTCTCGGAATCGAAGTACGGAAGATGAGTCTTCTCCAAAAGCTTACAAATCTCTCACTTCCTCTCAAAACTCTGAAATATAGCATTATGAAACAGGAAACACGAGTTTAGGTTTTACTTATGAAATCGGATTCACAATAAGTTTGGTTTGGTTCTTCGTAAATTCGGTCCGAGAAACGGGACAGGTATCGATCGATCTTGAGACAAGGATCGATCGATCCTTTTCCTACTGTCTGGATATTTCTGCCTTCAATAATATTTCCTTTGATGCTTGAAATCCATCCAAAATGCAAATATTTCCGCACATCCAAGCTCGATTCCTGTAAAAACACTAAAGAACACAAATCCGTGCCAAAGATCTCCGAATACAAACTAAAAACCATAATTCTCAAGTAAAAACTGTAATAAAAACCACTAAAATACTAACACATTAAATCTTTCAGACGTGAATCTTTGCTTGTCCTCAAGTAAAAAAAACGAAGATTAAGCCTACAGGAAAAGAAATTTGAAAACCAAATGGATCTTATGCTATCAGAAAACCTTACTCTGCACTACTTTCGCTAACCATTTAGACTTAGAACAGTTAGAACATTTTCCCAAGAATCTCTGCATGACCTCCCAAGCCCATCCATACTCTAAAATCTGAACCTGCAAACTCAACGTCCATGTTAATAACTCTCTATATTAATTCAAGATAAGCGTGAAACTTTTTCACCAAAGAACTCATAATCAGGAAATCAGGCTAGGTATTCATAGCTTTTAGTGGAGAGGCTTAGTGTTTCTGGCATCAAAAGTTGCATCAGAGTGCAAGAGATTATGCAAAATCGCAGAAGAGAAAGAGTATATTGATATCCACGTCCCCTAACTACCCAAGTACAAACCACCAATCAAAAAGTAAATCAAATACATGCATTCTTCAGGGCGAATCAAATCATCAAAATAATATGCAAATACTAATTTGTAAAGCAGATATCAAGAAATAAAATTGACTTTTTGTTTTTGTTTGTAATACACAAACTAAAATCTGTTAGAAACTAGCAATACAATGATGTTTTTAAATTTTAAAACACCCATACAGCATGAAGAAATGCAACATATCCATCTAAACCACCAAAACACCCAACTCCAAGAAATCAGACACTCAGGACTGTTTCTAAGCCACCTAGAATGTTCAATCCTACCTAAGCAATTTAAAGGATCATGTCTACCTTATTCTTTCCATTTTTTTACACATGTGTGTATATAAGATCAAAAAAAATGCATGGAGATTCAAGGAGACAAGGTAAGGGTGTGGTGTCAAACTAAAGATGAGTCTGGTCACTCATGATTACCGAAAAGAATTGTAGAAAAATGGGGATGTAATCCTGAATGATGGATTTGATTCTTGGTTTTAAGTTCCTGGATCACAGAAATAATGTTCATCAGTAGGCCAAATAAAATAGAGTTAAAAACATTTCAGACAAAAGTCTGAGTTCCAGAGATTTGTGGTGGGGAGTTTTGTCATGACTTATTCCGGTTTGCATGCGCTAAAAGTCCAAATGAAATGGTCATTGAGAATATAAGTAAAGTGCAATGCACATAGATAATAGTCTGTAATCATCATAGAGCATAAACAATCCATAAAACTGAGTCAAGAAAAACATCAAAATGACTCAAACATCACACCAAAAGAAAAAAAGCATAAGTAAACTCCCCCAGACTTATCTCACACCGTCTCGGTGTGAAACAAAACCAAGGAAGGGGTAAGTGGCAAATAAAAATAATAATCCAAATAAAAAGAAAAATAAAACATAAATGAAAAGAAAAGGGAAAGAGCAAACGTACCTGAAGACGCGTGATTTAGCTGAGTAATTGGGACATAGATCGATCGATCTTTAGACAAGGATCGATCCTTGTCCCTCTGTTTTGGCACGTAAAAAGGTATGGATCGATCGATCCATGGATAGGGATCAACCGATCCCTGTCCTTCTGTTTGGGGGGTCCTTTTTCCTACGATAACAAAGCTAAAAACACAAAAAACATTAAAAGCACCAAAAACAAAAACCCAAAAACAAAACTAGCTAAAAATGAAAAAGGAAACTACCTAGTAGGTTGCCTCCCACTCAGCGCTTGCTTAAAGTCGCGAGCCTGACTGTAGTGCAGATGAATCAGTTTGGAAGGGTCTTGGAACTCACTCCGGAGCAAGCTCATCCATCGAAAATCTTCAGCTCAAGGATATTGATCATCACTTTCTTTACAGCAACTTTGCCCTTCTATTTGAACTCTTGTGTGAGGATGACCCTGACATTATAGAAAGGTTTGAATTTCCATCTATGCTTCACTTTGTATTTAATCGCACTCCCATCACATTCTAGAGGGATCAAGGTCAACTCAGAACGCTCCTCAGTATTGTGGTCTTTCTACTTCACTTTCTTTTTGGTCTTGAGTTTTCTCACTGTATAATGAACGTCTCCATTCAAGAATTCTTTGACGTCGTTCTTTTCAGCAATCTCCAATGCGTCTTTACTCAATAAACCATGCTCTTCGTCAATTCGTGATAAGGAAATATGAAAAGAATCTTCGGTGTAAAGTTCCTCCACAACTTCCTCAATCAAATTAGTCACTGTATCCACCCAAAATCTATGCCTATCAATGGTAGGCTTCTTTGTTGACTTCTCGAGGTTGAAACACACATCCAGTTTCCCCAACTGCATATCCATTTGACCATTATGAACATCAATCATTGCTCTAGGAGTAGATAAGAATGGTCTACTCAAGATGATAGGATCTGTGGGTTCTTCGTTAAGCTCCAAGACTACGAAATCAATGTATACATAGCCTTTCCTAACGCAAACAGGAATGTTATCGAGAATACCTACTGGCTTTCGAACTGTTCTATCAACAAGTATCAAGGACATCTTCGTAGGATTATAGTTCACCATACTCAGCCTCTGCGAGACAGACAATGGCATCAAACTAACTTTAGAGCCAAAATTACACAGACATCTCTCAAAGGTATGAGATCCAATCTTGCAAGTTAAAACAAAAGGACCTAGATCTTCGCATTTTTCGATGCGATATTCTGAAAAACTGCGCTACACTCCATAGTAAGAACCGGTACACCTTGTCCTAAGGTCATGCGATTTGAAAGAATCCCTTTCATGTACCTCTTAAGAGAAGTATCATCTTGACTACTCTACGAAAGGTAATCGCACATGTATTTCACCGACTAGATTCTTCAACTTCTCACACTCGCGTTCCTTGATCTTTTGATGGGGTCTAAAAGGATATGGAGGCTTGGGAATGTAAGGTGGGGTGGTACATACTCATCCTCAACCTCCTATGCCTTAGATTCATCGCGAAAATCTAACGAACCCACGTCAGGACAAGGATCGATCGATCCCTGTCCTTCTATCCAGAGGTTTTCAAGGTGGAATTAGAAAAGGATGATCGACCCTTGGACAGGGATTGATCGATCCCTGTCCTTCTGTCCTGGACAAGCCTATTTCCTCTTTTCCACTTCGAACTGTAATAGCACTGCAATATTCCTTCGGATTCTTCTCCAGTTTGGCTGGAATGACACCTTGTGGTGCCCTGTTGCTCGCAGAAGTCTAAGCAACCAGTGTTTCCAGCATCTTCATTCGAACACTCATGGCCTCAAACTTTCCATTGAGATCACTATACATATTATCAACTTTCTTATTGATGTCCGCAACAGACTTGGTCTGATTCTCCAACACTTAGTGTAAAATCTATTTCAGATCACTGTCTTCAGAAGATGTAGAAGATTGTCCCTGATTCTGACTCTGATCCCCAAACTGATAGTTGTTCTTGAATCCTCATGAACTAAACTGCTTCTATTAATAGCAACCACTGCTCTAATTTTGTGGTACGACTTTTTCTGGAATTGGTTCGGTTGGTTGAAACCTCTATTACCAAAGTTCCCTTGACCTCCAATGTAATTCACATCTACTTGTCAACCATTCAGCTCCTCACTCATGAACTCATGATACATCTGTCCCATTTTTTGCTCTTGAAGCACATGTGCATCATTCTACTCCCCAACAAAGTTCACTCCTTGCTAATCTCTCCTCATTAGCTCATCGAGCTTTGACTACAGATCATCAATTCTCTTCGCATCTGACGATACAACTCCTCTGCCAGGATCATAATCTTATCTTCGATTGGCCTGACTATTTGCCATGTATTTGATGTATTCGTATTTTTTCGATTTTTATTACGGTTTTCATTCGAGAATTACGGTTTTTAGTATGTATTCGGATCGTTTTTGCGCGGTTTGTTGTTCTTTGGTGTTTTTACAGGAACAGAGCTTGAATGGACTAAAAGAACATATTTGAAGTGGGTTTCAAGCACCGAAGAAAGTCTCGAGAAGACTGAAGAAATGCCTCACAGAATGATAGGGATCGATCGATCCTTGTCCTGTGAAGGGACATGG
>OVAN01014901.1:0-11696 GCA_900406275.1 Anastatica hierochuntica
AGTCTCTATGCGGAGATTGGTCATGATCGACTACCTCCGAAGCTCGGAAACTGGGTGAGGAAGAGGCAATCTGAACGATGGCAATGTCGGAGCTTTTAGATATCCTTACGATTCCCATCTCCGAAAGAGGAAACCTTGTTTCCGAGACTCCTTTCAGGCATTGATTTCGTCGGGACAGTTTTTGACCCCAACAAATTAGCATATCAATGACATTTTTAAATTCTAAAACACCCATACATCACGAAGAAATGCAACATATCCTTTTACACAACCTAAACACCTAACACCGAGAAATCAGACACTCAGGACCGTGTCTAAACTACCTAAAATGTTCAATCCTACCTAAGCAATTAGAAAGATCACGTCTACCCTATTCTCTCCATTGTTTTTACACATGTGTGCACATAGGATGAAAAAGAAATGCATGGAGAACCAAGGAGATAAGGTTAGAGTGTGGTGCCAGACTAAAGATGAGTCTGGTCACTCAGGATTACCGAAAAAGAGGGTAGAAAATTAGGGATGTGATCCTGAATGATGGGGTTTGATTCCTGATTTTAAGTTCCTAGATCAAAGCATTTAAAGCTTNCCAAGGAGATAAGGTTAGAGTGTGGTGCCAGACTAAAGATGAGTCTGGTCACTCAGGATTACCGAAAAGAGTGGTAGAAAATGTGGNAAAAAGAGGGTAGAAAATTAGGGATGTGATCCTGAATGATGGGGTTTGATTCCTGATTTTAAGTTCCTAGATCAAAGCATTTAAAGCTTATTAGTAAGCCAAAGAAGATAGGGTTAAAAACACTTCAGACAAAAGTCTGAGTTCCAGAGATTTCTGGTGGCGAGTTTGGTCATGAGTTACTCTGGTTTGCGTGCGCTAAACGTCCAAATAAAATGGTCAATGAACATATAAAATAAAGTGCAATGCGCAGAGATAATAGTCTAAAATCATTATGAAACATAAACAATCCATAATTGACTCAATAAAAACATCAAAATGACTCAAACAACACCAAAACAAAAGGAAAAACATAAGTAGCCTCCCACAGACTTATCTCACACCGTCTCGGTAGGAAACAAATCCAAGGAAGGGGTGAGTAGCAAATAAAAATAAAATCCAAATAAAAAGAAAAAGAAAAACAGAAATAAAAAGATAAAGGAAAGAGAACTACTAAACTGCTCTAGAAGTGCTAGGACTCTGACTAGAAGTGGCCCTAGGGCGCCTGCCTGCATCACCTGAAGCAGAGCCTACTCTCCTCTTGGAGCGCTCCTCGCTCCGTCAAGCCTCCTCTCGCGCAAGAGCCACGCGAAACTCCTGAATCTCATCAGACTCCTCACTCCCAGCCTCCTCCTCGTCATCATCATGTGCAACAGCTGCAGGACCAGGTGGCGCTTTGCGCCTGATAGTGTCCTCTCGAGCAGACCTGCGAGGGGAACAAGAAAGTAGTCTTCCTATCCTGGCGAAACGCAGCATAAGAGAACTCGTCCTCTGATGACTCTGCACTGTCCAAGCTCTAAACTCAGCAGTAGTAGTAGATGGAGGCAGTTGCGGCTTAAGCTCATAAGCATTGAAATCCTCTGAAAAACAGCTCCGCAATCTCAGGATCAGTGGGCGCGGGGGCATATGAGTCTCATATTCAGCATCATCATCAACATGGTCCCCAGCAGGACCTGAAGAACCCTTCCAGAAAGAAGGGGGCAGAGACAAAGAAGCTCTGTAGAAGGAAGAAACTCAATTCCTGATGAATCATCCTAAGATGTCAGGTCTGAGCATGGCAGCTCGATGTACAGAGATCTCTGCTGGCGGTACTAAAAGTGATAGATGAAAGGCTTCGAGCTCTCTAGAGAACGCTTCCATGGGGAAGCTAGAATGCTACAGTCAAAGAGATGCCTCCCATCGAAGAAAGCATATAAAGATCGCGAGACGCATTATGTCCCTGCCTTCCGGGGGGCTTGGGTGATAAGAGCACCCGCATCAAAAGACTTCTGAGAAGAAGCAGCCACCTTCAAGAAGGCGAATTTGTCAACGACAACAACAACAATGTTCAGATCCGTAGCTGCCACATAACGGATCTGACGGGCTCGGTCCCAAGTGTGTCCAACGCCTAAAAATAGAAGACCCAAAACTCACTGGGTCTGGGTAAAGTAGGTACCCATGTACCACGGCCCAACACAAAACCATAAACACCGACCAAATCCATGAGAGAGAGAGTAGAACTGACCCTGCACGATAAATGAGAATGTGCCCTGATCAACCACCAGGTTATCCAAATCCGGGTAGACACATCGTGTAGATGCCAGAAATTCCCAACACAGCTCGGGGTAGACATGCTGCTCGTTGATGCACCGATAGAGGAAGACAACACAGTTCCCCTTTCGGACCCTAAGAATGCCTAAGCTTTAGCACCATCAAGCTTAGTGACATTAAACAAGCGCACTTGGGAGGCGATCCCATGGTATCCTTGTACATATTAGTCTCGTAGTTTCTTTAAAATAATTATTTGGGGTCGTTGTTCGATTTTTTTCTTGCAAATAGGTGAACAGGAGGCAGAAAGAAGGGTCTCGGAGATGGCTGGCGGTCGAGGAGGGACTGCCTGGCGGTCCCACCAGTCCACCAGTCCAAATGCCCACCAGTCCTCTCCAGACCAAGCATGGCGGTCCTGTAAGGTCTGGCTGGCGGTCCACAACCCGCCACCAGACCGCCATCTCTCCACCATGCGACATTGTCGGTCCAGAGGAGTCTGGCTGGCTGTCCACAACCCGCTACCAGACCGCCAAACTTCAAAGTAAGTGGGTTTTTTGTGTAATTTCAATTTTTTTGGGTTAATTGTGATTTTCAAAAGCTTTCAAATACACATTTATTTCTAAAACAACCCCACAAACACAAAATTCACTATCTCTTCTCCATCTCCATCGTTTTCTTCTTCGTCATACCAAAAAATATTTCAAACTTCCATCTCAAATCTTCCCCAATCTCTTCCAAATCTTTTACATATAATCTAATTCGTGCATTCTATAGCATAATATCTACTTATTTACATCATTTTCTAGCTCTCCCAACTCCAAAACAAGGTAATCACTCTCATATCTCTCTTTGAAAAAATTTTTAGATTTCAATTCTAGGATGATTTCATGGTTTCTAGTGATAAACTATGTTTAGATAAGGTTGGTTAACCTTTTTATTGCTAGAACAAACTCCAAAATGATTTGAAATTCTTTAATTTTGAAATCAAAAGTTTTCGGTTCTGGAGAAATTTGGAGAACTTGGAATGTTAGAGAAAATTGGGGACTTTGATTTCAATGAGTTCATGAGGTTATGAGAAGCCTTTTTGCAAAAGGCTACTAAAGGATTAGCCACTAGTTCAAGTTTTAGAAATTTCAAAAAGGTGACAATGTGGATAAATTCTAAGTCTTTTTGTATGGTTTTTATTTGGTGAATTCTCATTGTTACGGTGTTTTTCAGTTGATGTTGACATCGCAAATGATTGTCAATGCTTCGTTTCAATAGGTTGTGATGATCTTTGTACTTATGAAAGACAGTTGAATGAAGTAGAAGTAGCTAAGTTGTGGATAGTTTCTAACTTAGTCAATTTCTAATCTTGAAGGTACAATAACAAACACAAGAGCCAACAAACCAAGAGGGCCATCAAACCCGCTGAAAACGGTAGGAGAATCAAGCTCAAGTGCTCGCCCAAAGAGAGCTAAGGACAATGAAATAGCACAACAAACCGAGCCGAAAATTGATCTTCATGATGCGGGAAGTGACGAAGAAGTGAGTGACGATGTTCCTCTCTTGGAAAGCAGTATAAAGGCTACCAAGTAGTCCGTTACAAAACCAACATCTAGTGAAGCGGCGAAACCAAGGATACCGCAAAGACCATCCGCGACACAAATCTACAATGCCTTGATGAGGAAGAAACGAGTTCCAACAAGATGGGCAAGTGTTGAAGCTTTGATGAAGTTCGGGCTTTTTGATGATGTTAATACGATATGTCGTTATCTGGGAGTTGCCAACTTTTTCTTCCGCAAAGGATCGGGTCACCAATCGCTCACTTGTGAGTTTCTCTCCACTTTGGACTACGACGAATAAAGTGAGAAATTCCGATGTCTAATTGGTGGTGAAGAAATTTTAATGGAAGCGGATTGTTCAACTTTGAAAAAGAAAAGAACCTGATCATCTTGAAGATTGAATACGAAGATAGAAACATGTTGAAGAGGATTGGGTTCGTTGACTATAAAGCGGGCATCAAAGCATCGAAGATTTGCCAACCAACACTTCGATATGTTCACAAAAGCCTTGCGAATACATTTTTCGCAAGAAGGGAAGATGGGAAGATCAACGCGAGCGATATGTACTTGCTATTGAGAGGACTCACACTAATAATCACAGGCGTCAACCGCCATCTTTTTGAGCCACAAGAACTACAAATAGATCTCAGTGGCGCCTTGCTTTAACATCTATTAGATATCTGAACCACACTCTTTAGGTCGGCAGAAACCAATGCTCAATTTATGGTTCGAGGGATAGTGAACCCGATATTGATATACTTCGCTAGCAAGGGCTCTAAGATCAATTTTCCTACCAATGAAGAACATTGTTTGTTCATTGATATGGATTACTTAGCCACTTCACGATTCTTAGGAGGGGCGATGGGCTCTCAATACGCATATGTCATGCTTGACAACCACAAGTTCCTCTTGCCTAATCGCAATGCAACAATTCTTCGCATAAGAGAGAACATTGCTTTCATGCCACAAGACGGTTTCTACGACCCCGAAGCCCAATCTTTGTGGGAATTGAAATTCTCACTGTCGATTTTTGTAATTGAACGAAAGCAAGCAAACCCTAACTTTCCTTGAGGTTCCAGATTTCTGCTAAACCAAACAACGACAGATCAAAATACGAAATAACAGACGACGAAATCAAAAGTAAAGAGAATAAAAAATCAAAGAAGAGCAATAGAGATCTTATTTCGAATCTGTGTGGAGCGTTACAACAGGTGATAAGTTGTGGTTGCGAGAGCTGCAGGCGTGTATCCTAGTTCTAACATCGTAAGACTTGTAAATCTAGTTGAGACGCAGCTCGCTTACAAAAACGAAAATAAACCTAAATGCTCTAAGTGTTGATTGTGAAGAAGTTTTTCTTGTCCCCCTCGTTCTTCTCCTTATCCCCTCTTTATATGCCTTCGTAGGTTGATCTCGTTTCTTTTTTTAGCCTAGATTTAGGCATATCCTTTCGCGGAAATATTCCTTTTTCGAGAATATTCCTTATCTTCATGATTTTTCAATATTAATCTTCAAACTTTAACTTTATCGCGTTTTCCATTTATCTTTCGCGAAACTCGGGTAAATCCTTGACATAGTTGGGCCCCTTCTCGTTCGGAATCGTAAGTGGACTTTTATCGTGTTCTGGGCCTTCCCGGGTCGTTGTGCGACTAGGTGAATTTTATAATTTCTTTCGGAGAAGTCATTTTTCGTACGATTACACAATGACGGTTTCGCGAATTGATAAGATCAATCATATAGTTTAGATAGTGTCGGTATTCGAGTTAATCGTTATCGTTTTATACGACCGGTACGAAGATTTTACGAAAAGAACAAGTCTTTACGATTATTATCGCAAAACTTTATGGAAACTCCAATCGAGATGAAACAAGAGACAATCGAACCGAGATTCGAAGGAGAAGATGATTGAGAGGACGTGGTCTAGTCAACCGTGGGCGACTAGACGTTGTCAGTGTTTAGTCGCCCGTGGGCGACTAGACTTTCGGAGAGTCTAGTCGCCCAATGGGCGACTAGACTTTCGGAGAGTCTAGTCGCCCAATGGGCGACTAGACTTGGCACGAGTCTAGACTTGGCACGAGTCTAGACTTGGCATGAGTTTAGTCACCCATTGAGCAACTAGACCTTTTGAGACTCTAGTCGCCCAATGGGCGACTAGACTTGACATGAGTTTAGCCAACCATTGGGCGACTAGACTTTCTGAGAGTCTAGTCGCCCAATGAGCGCCTAGTCTTGACACGAGTCTAGTCGCCCAATGGAGACTAGACTTGGCAAGAGTCTAGTCGCCCATTGGGTGAGTAGACTTGCTAAGGGTCTAGTCGCCCAATTGGCGACTAGTCTTGCTGTTTATCAAGTTGCTCGTGTTTCCGAAGTGACGTGGTTATCCACATTTGCGGTGACTTCTTATCGTTTAGAAATTTGTTTAATGAGATCTCTCGGAAGTCTCGAACATTGATTTCGATATTCTCTCTTTTAGTTGCTAGCGAGTGACTAGACTTTGGGAAGCGACTGCCTATGGTTGACTAGACGCGAAGCCTCAACGTTTGGTTGAGGGGAGATCGACTAGATTGCAAGAGCCTTGGAATTGAGAATTCTCTTATGATTTTCATTTCCGAAAGAGAGACAATGTTTCCGTTATCCTTTTTAGGCATCGATCTCGTCGTGACCATTTTTGACCCCAACAGTTAGCCCCCCAGTTTGCAAGAACTATTGGAATGTTCTTGCGAACTTTAAAGCACGTTAGGTAAGTTAGGCGGGATTGATGGCTAAAAAGTCCGAGGATGAATAGTAAGTTTCCTTTCTGTAAATCTGAGGAGTAACTTACCAAACCTTTCATTTGCTCATTTTTACAAGAAAAATTTCCTTAAGGTAAAAACTTCTTATCCTTTCCATATCTCTCTCCTCTTTTTAGTTATGGTTTCGAATGCTCGAGTTTCCGCAAACACTATACCGTCGATTTTCGACCCCGAAAACCTACGAGTTCGGGAAGGCGACGTTGTTCAGAAAATCGAATTCTTGCCACACTTGGTCGATCCTGAGGAAGTGGAGGAGTATTAGCGTGTTACTTGTGGTACTGAAGCTCCACCGGCCAATTCATGGTGCCCGCCGAGACTGACCTTCAAAAAGGATGCCAATAGGCCGAGCGGGTGCCGAGAATCTTTCCTCGCCGTCATCCAGGATTTTTGCCGAGTTCCGGAGGAGGTGTAGTTTCGGATGCCGAATTTCGGAGAGGATGCTGAGTCTCCGCCTCGTGGCTTCTTTACGTTCTAAGAAGCGCATTTGTTGTTTTGTCGACTATAGTTTTCCATTCAGGGAATCATAGTTCAATTTTTAGACCGTTATGTCTTATCAATCAGCCCGCTCTCACCCGCCGGTCACGAACACCTTGTCGGACTCTTGGTTCTGCGTTATGAACGAGAAATGGACCAAAGCATCGACTATCTATTGGCGTTTTTGTCTCCGAAGGCCACAAGTCTACCGCTTCAGTATTGTCTCAAGCCGAGGAACAATATGTCGATGATCCGATCGTTTACGTTCAATTTCCACAATTGGAACAAGCGATACTTCTTCATTAGTTTAAAAAGTGCCTCTGTCGAGGATGAATATGTTTCTTCCTTTAGGCGTAGATGGGGTCCTGCGGGTATCGCTCTAGATACTCTGTTCGTTTTCTTTTCGTTTGTCGATATCTGATAATTCTTTTGTTTTGCAATTTTTGATCCCCTTCCCCCATACCCGGAAGATACTTTGATTTTTCGGGACCTTCTTCGAGGAGGTTCGTTCCACTAGGGTTACTTTTCCCCACAGCGAGTTCGCAACAAGGTTACGTATCACGAGAATCAGACTCAGCCCAACGCGATCTCGGGAGAGGAGTTAGAGCCGACCATGAATAGCTTCATTCCGAACGAGATACCTCCTAACAAGGAGATGGAGAGATCTCCCCGGAACAAGTGCGCGTCCGCTAACGGTGGCGGCGTACCACGATTTGCTCGGCAGAGATTGAAGCGCTCCTAGTCAACCTTCAAAGCCGCTTTTTGGAGAACGATCAAACTTGGACGTCTTCCTTGATTCTTTTGGTGCCTCGACACATCAACCCGCTGCCGATACAAGATTCGTTAGGTCGGGGCAATGCGCGGAGGCCTTGCGTTTGTGCATGGGAGTTATTTTACGAGCATACAGCATGATGTCGTTTACTCAAGTGACATCACTCTTAACCTTATAAAGGATTCTTTTTCTATAGGATCTTCACGTGATTGATGAGGCCTTTAGGGCGACCAACTTGGAGGTGCAAACCGCTCGGTTCAAGGCCGACAGACTCAAAGAAGAGAACTCCCGCCTTAAAATGAAGTTGGAAGTGGCTTCTCTCCGTGAGCAGGAGTTTGCGCGGAACCAAGCGTCTTAGGTTAATCACGCATATAGGCGTGGAAAACGTGTGGTTGCCTCGGTTTTGGCTGAACGTTCGACTCAGTTTGCGGCAAACTTTGACCAGTACAGGTCCGCGCAACAATCTGTTGGAGAGAACCACGAGTGACGTGGTTCGGTGGGTGCTTTGTGACGCACCCAACTTTCCAACTACTCCTACCGCTTTGAGATGGACAAAATTTCAAGCCACATGAAGAATTGCAAGGATGTTGAGTCTTCAATCCCATTAATCAAAGAGAGGGTTCAGAGTCACTGGGCCCCGATTCCCATTTCTCGCAATTCGGAGGAATTTAGGGACACCGCTCGGGGAGAAGAGGACGCAGTGGACCAAAACCCGAACCTGTTTAGAGCGAGCGACTTTTCAATCTCTGGCTATTACGAATACGATTCGTGAACAAGAAATGTTTGTATGTAGAGGGAGTGTGTTCTCTGTTTTAAGTAGTCTTTTGGCCAAGTGTGGCCACTTTCTATCTATTGGGGTTGGTCGTATGTGGCTTCAGAACCCTGTCATCTTGCGGTTTAGTGTTAATAAACGGTGTTTTTATTTCGACTTGATAATGTATGAGTACTAATGCGTAAGTTGACACAGATCCACTCCTTGAAGGATCGCTATATTTCTTGTTCGTTTCGGGTGCGAGGTTTTGAGAGACTTAGTCTTTCGGATTTTTATAAACACGAATATAGACAAAGAGAAAAATTTTAGGATCTCGTAATTGTTAGACACTATGTCTTGAGATGTTTGAGACTAGTGTGCCGGGTTTAGAGCAAGACCTAGGTTTACTCTCGATTTTAGGGTGTGCAGTGACTAACTCTGACTTACGTTTCCCGTTTCGATTTCGACTCGGTTTCATCTCGATATCAAAGTCTATGATAAGTTCTCGGCTTATATGATGCATTAATTGGGAACCGAGCATCTCTCCAAAGACAATTTCTAAGTCGTCTGGACGTGCTGACCAAAATTTCGGATTTCTTTCATAACTTGCTATTATGCTAGTCAGATGTTTGAGAACTCATTCTTCGTGCAGAGCAGGTTAAGGTGAGTGATTCGTTCATCTGTCGGGGCCAATCGACGGGTGCGAAATTGGGACAAGTACTTGTTCTTTTCCCGGTAAGGGTTTGATACTCTTGTGACTGTTTTTAGAAGTTTAGATCGAGTTCGGAATTTTGCTTCTCGGAAATTCGCGATGTCTCGCTTTTTTTGAAAGTTTTTCCGTTATGTGGTAGAATGTGTTGATGAACCCGTTACAGTCAAGATACGTTAAGAAAGATTTTCTCGTATGATTTGCGTTTTTGGGTTATACAAAATTTTAATTGTCGAAATCGAATCGAAAAATGTCGAGTACAAAGTGTGGGAGTATACGAGTATACGTAAACCCACTCCCCCTTTTTTAGATAGGAGGACAGCTAAACTCCTCTTGCGAAGAGCTGCCTATGTACCTCTTTCGAGGATCAAGCCGTCTCGTAGTTTAGTTTGTTAACGTAAGTGATTACTCGGTTGGCAGAGTGGTGTCGGCCGCTTTAGTCTCGATGACTACAACTAGGTCGACGATTCCCTCTGGTGTCGAGGGCATTTCTTTGTTGGGAATGTTGGGCTCTGAAGCTTGCTTGTTTCCTTCGCGTTGAGCCGTTTCTTGAGTTGACGATTCTGGCGTATCTTTTTCCAAAGTGTCTTCGGCTGACAGCCGAGTTGTCTTCATTCGTTTGGGTTCAGCCATGGGCGTCATTACGACTTGTCTTATCTTATGCTCGGCTTGAAAGCAGAGTTATGAATGTTTTTGGCATCCCCAGATTGTGGTGATTCCATAGGGAGTCGGGAATTTAATGCCCAAATGGTAGCTTGATGGGACTGTCTTCATGGAGTTTATCCAAGGTGTTCCCATGATCACCGTATAGATGGCAGGATGGTCGACAATCGCAAAATCGACAACTTTCGTTATCTCCTTGGCCATCACTGGAAATTTAATCGATCCGAGAATCATCGACGTTGTTCCTGAGAAACTTGTGAGTGGTTTTGGTGGGGGTGTGACCTCGGATAAGTCGATGTTCAGCCTGATGAGGGTAACATGGAAGATGATATTGACGGTACTTCCTATGTCGATGAGGATCCTGGTGACTTCGAGATCTTTTATGACGAGGTTGATCACAAGAGGATCATTATATTGCGATCCTCCAATGATCATATTTACTCTGCGGCGATTGGAGTAGTAGCCTTTGTCGTCAGGCCTCCTTCCTCGTTTTGCATCCGCTTGAGTTCCTTGAGACATGGTGTCTCCTAGTTGTGCTTTATCAGTCCTAAGTGGGCAATCTGTATCGCGTATGAGGTCTTTTATGCTGGTTATGTCTGAGATTTCCCCCGTAAACAGTTTTCTCGTTAGCTTTGCTCCGAGAACCTTGTAGTTCGCGGTAGAGTGAGCTTTTGTTTGGTGAAACTCGCAGAAGGTGTTCTCGTCGTACGATGTGTTCTGTATCTAGGTATTCCTCGATATCCTACCTTTTTCGGACGGAGTATTGATAGCTTAGCTGTCTGCCCCCCGTACGTCTTCTCCCTCGTGATGGACATAATTTTAGTTACGACGAATCTTCTTTTTTGCTTTCTGTTCAGAGGTTATGTCTTTCGAGGATGCCATCGCGGATTAGTGTTATTGCGATAGAACTTTCATCTCTTCTTCGATGTCGATAAAGTTCGTAACCTTATGAAATTCATCATAAATAGTGTGTGGTTTTTCGAGAGCTATCCACTTCCTGAACTTCAACTTGTACCAGAGGGTTTTTCTGAGCTCGTCTACCGCCACCTTGTCGCTGATCCCATTGACTCTCGACATTACTATCTTGAACCTGTTTATGAAATCTCGGAGAGATTCGTCTTCTGTTTGAGAAAGGCTCCATAGATCAACGTCGGAAGTTTCTATACCATTAACATCGAATATTGTTTGAGAAATTCCGAGGAGAGTTGACGGAAACTTCCGATGGAGTTTCGTTTTGAATGGGAGAAATATTCAAGGGCTGCCCCTTGGAGATGATCGACAAAAAGGTTGCAAAAACCAATGTCAGCGTCTTCATCCGTGGAATAAGATTTATCGCTAAAGTCTAGGTCAATTTGCTCCACTTCGTTATCCTCCATTTCCTTCTCAAGATTTGGAGGATCTGCCACGTTATTCCGTGCCCCGATAGGTGTGATTACATCATGGCTTTGTACTGATGGATTTTCCTGCGCGTTCTGGAGTAAGCCTCACGGAGTGGTGAAGTCGAGTATTTTTCCACGGAGTATTGTAGCTCCGCACGGAAGAATAGTTCTAGTCCTCGCGGTTAGGGTTTAAACCTTTTTAGCGAGAGAGCTAGTTAGTTTGTCTTGTTCAGCTGACTTCTTTTCGAGAGTCGAGAACATCATTTTGATCTCCTCGAATGTCGCGTTTTTTGTTGGGGTCAAAAACTGTCCCGACGAAATCGATACCTGAAAATGACTACGGGGACGATGTTTTCTCCTTCGGACACAGGAATCGTAA